>SJYX01012799.1:54599-69787 GCA_006410675.1 Oreotragus oreotragus | reverse complement strand
TGAAGTGATGGGACCAGATGCCATGATCTTCGTTTTCTGAATTTTGAGCTTTAAGCCAACTTTTTCACTCTCCTCTTTCACTTTCATCAAGACGCTTTTTAGTACCTCTTCACTTTCTGCCATAAGGGTGGTGTCATCTGCATATCTGAGGTTATTGATATTTCTCCGGGCAATCTTGATTCCAGCTTGTGCTTCTTCCAGCCCAGCGTTTCTCATGATGTACTCTGTATATAAGTTAAATAAGCAGGGTGACATTATACAGCCTTGATGCACTCCTTTTCCTCTTTGGAACCTGTCTATTGTTCCATGTCCAGTTCCATCCGTTCCTTCCTGACCTGCATATAGACTACTCAAGAGGCAGGTTAGGTGGTCTGGCATTCCCATCTCTTTCCGAATTGTCCACAGTTTATTTTGATCCACACAGTCAAAGGCTTTCGCCTAGTCAATAAAGCAGAAATAGAGGTTTTTCTTGCTTTTTTCTTGTTTCTCTTGCTTTTTCGATTATCCAGTGGATGTTGGCAATTTGGTCTCTGGTTGCTCTGCCTTTTCTAAAACCAGTTTGAACATCTGGAAGTTCACGGTTCATGTATTGCTGAAGCCTGACTTGGAGAATTTTAAGCATTACTTTTCTGGCATGTGAGATGAGTGCAATTGTGGGGTAGTTTGAGCATTCTTTGGCATTACATATCCCTTGGGATATCCTCTAGCTAAACGTAAGCACTCAGTAAAAGTTAACTATTGCTATCATCATTACCCTCTTGAAAGAACATGTACACATATCAAAATATCTTCATCCTTTTCTCTTATCATGTGTATTCATTTCCAGGGGCTGCTCTATCAAAGTGCTACATACTGGCTTGTTTAAAAAACAGAAATTTATTGTCCCACGTTTTTGGAGGCTGAAAGTTCAAGATCAAGTTTAGGCTCATGTGGTTTCTCCTGAAGCCTCTCGTTGACTTTCAAAAACCTGCCTTCTCTCTATATTTCCTCTGTGTATGAGCAAATGTACTCTCATTTTAAGGATATCAGACAGTTGGATTAGGGCCTCATTTTAATTTAATCACCTCTTTAAAGGCCCTATCACCAAGTCAGTAACAATCTGTGGTTATGGGGGTTATAGCTTCAATCTTGGGCTTCCCTGGTGGCTCAGATGGTAAAGAATCTGCCCACGGTGCTGGAGACCTGGGTTTATCCCCCAGTTGCAAAGATCCCCTGGTGAAGGGAGTGGCTACCCACTCCAGTATTTTTGCCTGTAGAATTAGCATCAGTGACTCATTGGACATGAATTAGAGCAAGCTCTAGGAGATGATGAAGGATGGGGAAGCTGGTGTGCCTTATAGTCCATCGAGTTGAAAAGAGTCAGACATGACTTAGTGACTGAATAACAAAAGCTTCAATCCTATGAATTTGGGAGAAACATAAGTCAGCCCATAACACCAAGATTGAACTTGACATACATATCGCAGTTATCCTGATGCCCTGTCTTCACAACTCATACCAGGAAAGGAGCATACCTTTTATCATAATGTGTTTAAAAGCATGTGTAATTGATACCTTGTCTCAAAATCTCTGTCCAGTTTCTATGGCTACAGTTATTCGTTCAGAGACACATGTTTGTTGTTGTTTTTTCCACCCTTTGATAATTAGCATGGGTGTCTGACTCATGCAATAGAAAGATGATAACATTTATGGTCCAGAGACCTGGTTTCACAGCTCAGATTTTCGTTATATGAATAAACTTATACAAATGTGGTGATACAAATGTGGTGGTGGTTTACTCACTAAGTTGTATCCAATCCTTGTGACCCCATGGACTGTAGCCTGCCAGGCTCCTTTGTCCATGNTTTCGTTATATGAATAAACTTATACAAATGTGGTGATACAAATGTGGTGGTGGTTTACTCACTAAGTTGTATCCAATCCTTGTGACCCCATGGACTGTAGCCTGCCAGGCTCCTTTGTCCATGGGGTTTCCCAGGCGAGGATACTGGAGTAGTTGCCATTTCCTTCTCCAGGGGATCTTCCTGACCCAGGAATCAAATGTGCATCTCCTGCCATTACAGTCAGATTCTTTACTGCTGAACCACTAGGGAAGCACTTAAACCCTCGCAAGTCATTTCACCTCCATGAGATCTGCTTTTACTTATCTGTGAAAGGGAACACATATCCTCACAAAAAGATGTAAACTAAGCCAAGACAGGGAAAAGAACTTTCTAATTTCTAAATTGTTATACAGGTACTAACTTTCTGCTTACTGAAAAAGTGATATGAATTCCATTTCCTGTTTTACGATCTTTGTTCCTTGACAGTTATTAATATTAAATGTCATTAATGGTCCCTTTAGGAAAGTCACCTAATTGCCGAAGCAATAAGTTTACAATTAGATGCATGTTTCTTTCTAGATTTTAAGAAAACTGTAATTTGCAGTTGACATTTAAGCAAATTACTGTGTTCTGCTGTATACCCATTTTAAAATGCAAACCCTTCCCAGCCATCATTGAGTATATATATAACAACTGCAAAACAGATGCGTTACAGATTTTTTTTTCTGCAAAATACCACTTTGCCTTTGCAACCACCATCTATATGCAATTTTAATGTCATTTATTTTATTTTAATGTCTGAATCCTAAAGTGTACTTTCAAATAGCCTACAGCAGTTTAAGAAACTTTACCAGCTTCTTCATCATTTCAGTTTGGACGATAAGCTCTCTCTTACAAATTAGAATATAAAGGCTTCGTCTTTTGTAGGCTGGAGGGATCTTATAGAACAACTAACTCGTTTGCAGTCCTGATACTGGACCATTCCAGTCTTTTCCTTTGTCTTGTCTTCTAACCTGTTAGGATGAGGATTCAAGGCTAAGTCCCCTCTGCAGTCTATTTACCGGCCCCATCCTTTGACCACCCTCCCCTCTTTTTTCTCACCTCTTAGAGCCTCCTCTCTTACAATGAGGGTATAAAGGGGAAATTTTTGTTTTTAACACTCTCTCATTCCTTTGTTCTCTCTGTGACCACTTTGTAGCTTTAATCCATGGATCTTTTTAATGCCTTTACTCCCTCCTTTTCTCTAAAATATGATTTCTTCTCCAGAGCCACTTATGAAGGTTGTTATTCAGTACTATTAGATTTGGATAGAAAAACCCTTTTCACTTTGCTAAGAATGATGTCCTCTTAGCATAACTCTGGATCTTAGGTTGAATGAAAACCTGTCTCTTCCTCTTGATTGAACAGTGTTGACAAAATCTCCAAAGGGAAAAATCTTCACCATATCACACATTCACTCACAAAACACATAGTGAATAAGCACCTATACTACTGTCAACTGAAAAAATGCACAACCTGAAAGTTGAGAATTGTTTTATTCGGCAGATAGACTGAGGACTTCAGTCCAGAAGGCAGGGTCTCAGATAGCTCCGAGGGACTGTTGCAAAGAGACAAGGGAGAAGCCAGGATAGATAACCATTTTCCCCAAGTAGCATAAGTGGTGAAGAATCCACCTGCCAATGCAGGAAATGTAAGAGACAGGGGTTTAATCCCTGGGTCAGGAAGACCCCCTGGAGGAGGGCATAGCACCCCACTCCAGTATTCTTGCCTGGAGAATTCCATTGACAGAGGAGCCTGGTGGGCTACAGTCCATAGGGTTGCAAAGAGTCAGACAGGATCGAAGCGGCTTAGCACACACAGACAGGCAACAAAAAAATAGAAAGCCCAGAGATAAATCCACACACATACGGACACCTTACCTTTGACAAAAGAGGCAAGAATATACAGTGGAGTAAAGACAATCTCTTTAACAAGTGGTGCTGGGAAAACTGGTCAATCACTTGTAAAAGAATGAAACTAGATCATTTTCTAACACCACACACAAAAATAAACTCAAAATGGATTCAGTTCAGTTCAGTTCAGTCGCTCAGTCGTGTCCGACTATTTGCGACCCCATGAATCGCAGCACGCCAGGCCTCCCTATCCATCACCATCTCCCGGAGTTCACTCAGACTCNACTCCGTCCATTGGATTTTCCAGGCCAGAGTACTGGGGTGGGGTGCCATTGCCTTCCCCGGTACTTGACTGAGCACCTACTATATGCCAGGTTTGGGGGATATGGCAGTGACTAATAGTCATGGTTTCTGCCATACTAGCGGGGAAGGCCATGGCACCCCACCCCAGTACTCTTGCCTGGAAAATCCAATGGACGGAGCAGCCTGGTGGGCTGCAGTCCATGGGGTCGCTAACAGTCGGACAGACTGAGCGACTTCACTTTCACTTTTCTCTTTCATGCATTGAAGAAGGAAATGGCAACCCACTCCAGTGTTCTTGCCTGGAGAACCCCAGGGATGGGGGAGCCTGGTGGGCTGCCGTCTATGGGGTCACACAGAGTCGGACACGACTGAAGTGACTTAGCAGCAGCAGCTTAGCAGCTGCCATACTAGAGTCAAGTCTGAAGAATGAAGCAGGCAGTGAACACATAACATGAGTGGTGTGGACGGAGAAGGGCCAAAGTCATGGGGGCACATGGCAGAGGATTGGATCTGCTCCTTGGAGGAAGTAATGTTACAGCTGAAATTTGGTAAGTTCATTGGGTGAAGGGAAAGAGCAGAGACATGTGGCTCGGTCAGTAAAGAATCCACCTGCCATGCAATAGACCTGGGTTCAATCCCTGGGTCGGAAAGATCCCCTGGAGAAGGGAATGGCTACCCACTCTAGTGTTCTTGCCTTGGAGAATCCCATGGACAGAGGAGTCTGGTGGGCTACAGTCCGTGGGGTCTCGAAGAGTTAGACACGACTGAGTGACTAACACTGCTTTTAGGCCAGAACTACATTTCCCAGGATGCTTTGTAGCTAGAACACAAGCATGTGACCCAGTTTCCATCAATCAGGTGCACCTTTGTGAGAAAGCACAAAGGAGTTCTCTCCTAGCAGCTGAGGGGAGCACTCATTTGGATCTCAGGACAGCAGGGGCAGAGGCGGTGTAGCCTCTCTATCTCCCTATCTAAAGTGCCAATGGCACCTGCAGGCCAGTCATGGTGGGAAGGTGATTTGCATACTGTTCCAGGCTGTAGAGCATTCCATAAGCCATTCAATATCCTTCAGTAAATCAGTTTGCTAGTTAACCTTGCAATGTGGATTTTTCTGTTGTTCTTGTTGTTTGCAATTAAGGGCTCTGAATGATATATTACTTCATGGCATGATGGTGAGTAGTTGGTCAATTTTAGCAGCTGGAAGGTGAAGCCTTTTGTTTTTCTAGCCAGGCAGAATTGTGCTGGAGGATCAGGAGTGAATACCACAGTGTACATCAATTCCCAATTACAGCTGCAGAGCCTCAGGGAGACTGCAGAACAGCTGGTCCCCTTTAAGCCCTGAGCAGCCATGGAGAGAGACCTCAGTCCGCATGAGTAAGGAAAGCTTCAAATGGGTTTTTGGTGGCTGGAGAAGGGCCCATCTGGAAGAGGCGAGGGATTACTCACATGGTTTCCTCAGGCACAGGAGAGGGAGCTGCGGGAAAACATCCTCAGAGTCAGTTTCTCGCAGGGCTGGGTGGCCAGTCCCCATTTCCGGTTTGGGGAGACGTGCCTGAAGTGTGCCTGACCTTTCTGGGGCTCAGAGCTCTCAGGGATGAGGCAGCCCGTTGTGAGCAGAGCCGTGGCATCCCGCTCCCAGGAGCCCGCGCTCAGCCTGGAATACTGTCAGGGAGATGACAGATGCGCCTTCTCCGTTGGGCTGGCTTCAGATGAAGTCATCCTTTCCCTCTGGACTCTGTCAGGGATAGTGCTTGGGCTTTCTGAGTCACTTGACAGTTTGTGAGCACGTGGGGAACCAGAGGTACTGTGCGCATGTCTGTCTTTGTGCCTTTACTTCTAAGGGTGTCCTGGAAACCCTGCACCAAGAACGCTGACCCCCGAATTAAAGGTTGTAGAGAGACTTTTGAGAATTTTAGAAGCATAAAAGAAGCCAGAACAAGTGTGAATGGACATTCAGAAAGGCACAGGAATTTTAGCTACTATGAAATCACACCCACGTCTCTAGATGATCCACAACCCTCAGGGGATGCCGTTCGTGTTTTCTGGGGTCTTACAAGGGGCAGGAAAGGTGGAGTGGTGGTTTATTTTTTCTCCTATTTTTTAAAGTCTTTATTGAATTTGTTACAGTATTGCTTTTGTTCCACGTTTTAGTTTTTTGGGCCCTAGGCACGTGGGATCTTAGTTTTCTGACCAGAGATTGAACCCGCAGCCCCTGCACTGGAAGGCGAAGTCTTAACCACTGGACCACCAGGGACGTGCCGGGAGTGGTTTTATATATGGCTTCATTGGAAGAATGCTAATCCTAGGAAGATTTTTTTCCTTACACAATATTGTTGAGGAGAGGTTTTCTGATCTCCTCATTGTGTAATCTACCCTTAGACATTTTTACACCTATGATTTAAGAAAGTTGCTGCTGCTAAGTCGCTTCACTCATGTCCAACTCTTTGCGACCGCATGAACTATAGCCCAACAGACTCCTCTGTCCATGGGATTCTGTAGTCAAGAATACTGCAGTGGGTTGCCATGCCCTCCTGCAGGGGAACTTCCTGACCCAGGGATCAAATCCCTGTCTCCTGCAGCTCCTGCCTAGCTGCTGCTGCTAAGTCACTCAGTTGTGTCCGACTCTGTGAGACCCCATAGATGACAGCCCACCAGGCTCCCCGTCCCTGGGATTCTCCAGGCAGGAACGCTGGAGTGGGTTGCCATTTCCTTCTCCAATGCATGAAAGTGAAAAGTGAAAGTGAAGTCGCTCAGTCGTGTCTGACTCTTGCGACCCCATGGACTGCAGCCTACCAGGCTCCTCCGTCTGTGGGATTTTCCAGGCAAGAGTACAGGAGTGGGGTGCCATTGCCTTCTCCGTCCTGCAAAGCAAGTGGATTCTTTACCACTGAGCCACCAGGGAAGCCCCGATTTAAGGTTAAAACATCCTAATCCAAAGTCTCTAGAGGGTGAGATGTTAAGACCTTCCCATCTCTTTGGTTTCTTTGATTTTGGCTGTGCTGGACCTTTGCTGCTGCACACAGGCTTTCTCCAGTTGCAGTGAGCAGGGGCTCCTCTCTGGTTGGGGTGTGCACGCGTCTCATTGCCGTGGCTCCTGCTGTTGCAGAGCATGGGTGCTAGGCCTGGCAGGCTCAGTAGTTGTGGCACATGGGCATAGTTGCTCCACGGCTTGTGGGATCTTTGTTCCCCGACCAGGGATCGAACCCATGTGCCCGGTATTGGCAGGTGGATTCTTAACCCCTGGACAACCAGAGAAATCCCGATGCAGGCATTCTTGAGTAGCCTTTGTGACGCGTGAGAAAATCTGAACATTCTTCCCTCTTCTGCTCACCCAAGACAGTCTGTTTCTCCAGGGCTGGATCTCAGAGCTGGGCAGTCCCTGGTGCTGTCACCACGTGTCCGGGGGGATGTGTTTGGCAGATGAAACTCACTTAACACTCCCATGTACCCACCACACCCCGAGGTCCTCCAAGACAGCCCTTCCTGACCCTCAGAACCCAGCTTGCCCCTCAGAGCCCAAATAGCGCGTAAGCTTCGCAGGATCTTGACTCATGACGCTTAGGAAGTCCCTGTAGGTTCACCACTCAGCTTTTCCTAGTGCAGGTACCAGTTTAATTCTGAGATGGTGTAGCACATTTTGTGGTTTGTGTCTGCTCTGAGGTGACCCCAGCTCTTCCCGCACCCCAGGAAGCAGGATGTAGTCACTCTTCAATAATCTATAAAATACCAAAAATCACCTACTCAACATTCTGAAAATGATAGCAAATGTTTTTAAGTATTACAGCAGGAGGACATGGTAACGTGTATCCTGCTTTGTAACTAACAAAACATCCCCTCAAAGCCCGCTGCTTCCTTTCCCTCCCCGAAGGAATTTGCTATTGTTTGTAAATATAATATATCCCGAACACTGGCTTTGTTTAACCACTTTTTCAAACTTAGTCTTTCTGATTATTCTTAGTAAGTCAGTTTTGATTTTTTGAACCAGCCCTATTGAGGGATCATTTACATGCAATAAAATGCACCTGTTCTAAGTGGGCAGCCGAATGAGTTATGTGTACCCACCACAAATACTCAAGATAGAGACTATTTTCCATCACCCCCAGAAGTTTCCTCATGCCCTTTTGCTGTCAACCCCCCTCCCAACCCCCCTGTTCCAGGCAACTAACTAGTGATCTGCTTTCTGTCTCTACAGATTAGTTTTAAAGGCCTTGATTTTAATGAGAATATACTATGGTCAATAAAGTGGCATTCTACTTGATTCTGCTGGAAATCCTGCAACGGGGCAACATGAGACAATATAAACAATGAAAGTGACAGTCGCTCAGTTGTGTCCGACTCTTTGAGACCCCATGGACTATACAGTCCATGGAATTTTCCAGGCCAGAATACTGAAGTGGGTAGCCGTTCCCTTCTCCAGGGGATCTTCCCAACCCAGGGATCGAACCCAGGTCTCCCATGTTGCAGGCAGATTCTTTACCAGCTGAGCCACCAGGGAAGCCCATTGACGTTGAAGAAAATTGCAATTTGTGTGTTCTTTGAGCCATACAAAAATCTATCACTTTGTGGACTTCCTTTCTTTCTTTAGTGTGGCAAATTGTTTTCAGAGATGGCGCCAACAATTCCGTCCTCCCTGTGAGGTGATGCCGCCCCTCCCAACACAGTACAAGTTCTCTCTCCTCCCCTTAAACAGAGATCATCTTTGGCAAAAGAATGTGGAGGAAGGGTTGCTCGGTCAGTTCCAAGCTTAAGAACTTATAAGACCTGATAGGGTCTGCTTTTGGCCTCTTGGGATTTGGCCACCATGGATAAGGTTAGGCTGGAGAACTGAAGGACGAGAGTCTGCCTGGGGAGGGAAAGGCCCAGTCAGCTCCCTGTTTTTCCAGCCCCAGCTGAGGAGCCAGACATGTGAGTGAAACCATCCTGGACGTTCCAGCTCCAGACAAGCTCTCAACTAAATGCAGCCACATAAGTGACAGCTCACTGAATGTAGAGCAGAACTAACTACCCAGCCAACCAACAGGATCGCAAAAAATAGTGATCATTACTGTTTTAAGCCTCTGAGTTTGGGGATAGTTTGTTGTCCTGAAGCAGACAGCTAATGCAGTCAGAAACCTTGATGGAGGGCAACACTGTCACTGAAACACTTGAAACAACACTGGAGAAGGGAAAGACCCTCCCTACAAGGAGCCGCCAAAATACCCTAAGCAATCTGCTCCTCTGCGATTCCCACATGTGCACAGAACTCACTCCTATCAGAGGAGCCAGCACCCTGGGTGCATCCCTGGACAAAGAGAGGCCTCGTCAGAGAACACAGCTGAGGGTTGGTTCAAGGAAGAGAGGGGCCCCAGACCCTCTTACTTGCCTTTCTCCCTGTGACTTTTCAAAGGGAAGGTCTCACACAGCAGAAAGGACTCATAGCTGAAGACTCTGAGTCTCTAAGGAGACCTAAGACCGTGTAGGAGGTTAGGAGCTTCTGAGAGCTGAGTTTCCTCAGGAAGATCCAGATGAGAAACAATGCAAAAATTCCCACATCTGAGGCCTGGCATGGTCCGTAGCATGCAACAGTTACTCACAGAAATATTTGTTAAATCAGTCAGTTTCTGTCTGAGTTATCTGAATAGTTCACAGGCCCATTAGGTTCAGGAAATCCAAGACCAGTGCTAAGATATCCCTCAGGCTTGGACAAGCCACTTGGACAATTCCTGGGGCATCACACATGTTCTCCAGACCAGAAAGAGCCGTAAGACATTTAATTTGGAGATGAACTATCGGCCTGTCGTAGACTTTACCTTCACCTACCACTGAACCATATAGTGGAGTGAGCTTGGGACAGCAACATAAGCCTATCACTTGCCTTTCTTTGGTTAAGATCCCCTCATTTTCAAGCAAATCTCCAGGTCATGGAAAAAAGATCTCCTCTAGCAGTTACTCATTTGAATTGGGGAGAACTTCTAATGGGATGTATGTAAATTGTTGCTCTAAATGTTTGAATAAGCAGGTGGTAAAAGCAAGGGGACCAGCATTTCCTGATAAATATAGGCGGTCAGCTGCCAGCAAAGGTTGTTTTGAACTGGATACAGTGAGCAGTGAGAACAAAACAACTTTGCCTCTATTTCACCTGAAGTATCCACTGGTCAGGAAGATCTAGAGAAGGAAATGGCGACCCACTCCAGTATTCTTGCCTGGGAAAGCCCATGGACAGAGGAGCCTGGCAGGCTACAGTCCATGGGGTCGCANGAACAAAACAACTTTGCCTCTATTTCACCTGAAGTATCCACTGGTCAGGAAGATCTAGAGAAGGAAATGGCGACCCACTCCAGTATTCTTGCCTGGGAAAGCCCATGGACAGAGGAGCCTGGCAGGCTACAGTCCATGGGGTCGCAAACAGTTAGACATGACTGAGCATGCACGCACACATCCCCTGGTTGACAAGCCTCTGAGAAGGACAGGGGAAAAAGGAGTTTCCTGTATTGGGACTCAAAGATGCTTCTCTCCCCCGTGTTAACCTTTCAGTGTTTAGAATGGCCCCAGCACATTTTCTGGGTCTTCGTTTGCCTGTGCATGCATTTGAGGTGGATTTCCACCGAGTCACCTCCCAGAAAACAGAGAAAAGGGAAAGAGGTAGAAATGTGGCCACCCCGGGAGTCTTTCTACAAGAAGGACCAGGAGCAAGTGGTAAAGACTAGGGAGGCCAGGGCACAGCAGTAAACCTAGAGCAGCATGAAGGGGGCATCGAATACTCGAGCGTTTTCACTTTCTAAATTGGCTTGTGCCTTTTTGCACAAAAGGCCGTGTGCCCCGGCTTAGGCAAGCCCTCTCTGCGTGTTCAAGCTTTCTGAAATGCTTTGTGTTGCACGATCCACAGGTGGGGTGACTGCTGTTATTAGCTCTGCCTGTACCTGGAAGACGGCCCCACCCGCTGGCACTGACTGAGTAGGAAAAAGGCCCCGGGGTGTCCTGCACTGGTGACACCAGGTGACCGTACAGAGTCCATGCCAGCCAGGAGATCCCAGGAGGTGCAGGGCTGATGGGAAGTGCGCAAGCCTGGACGGTTTTCCTGTAGATGGAGCGTCCGGCTGAGTCACTCTTCCCTCTGCCTGGGAGAGTGAAGTCACAAGTTTTTGCTCTGTCTTGCCAGCCCTTCTCGTACCTCTCCTTGGCACCCTTGCCTTCTCTAGGACAGCAAACCAAATACAACTAGAAATACACACCAACTTTACCAGACTTGCCCTCATGTACTTAATATCTAAGAAAATGTGTTACATGTCACCTCCCCAAATGAGAGCCAATTAATCAGTAAAACCCAAGGTAATATTAAGGATTTTTCAAAGAAAACAAGGTATGAAGCATCATGTAGGGTCAAGGGCAAGTCCAGAGCAATCTCTACTCTTAATGCCTTTATAGGCTGAAAAATGAGATTGATAGTCTTTTATGATGACCTTAAGACAGAGATCCTTAGACATATTCAAAAATAATATTTTTTGTACGCTATTCCATATCCTTTTTGGAATGAAACAAGGCAATAATAATATATTTTTATGGCTTTTTGCAAGTACTTCTACATACTTTATTTTCTTTGGTTTTTTGGTCTTGCAACAGCCTATGGAACTGATAGAGTCACTTCCACATACTTTATTTTCTCTGGTTTTTGGTCTTACCATGGCCTGTTGCACTGATGGAGCCTTGAATGGGTCAGACAGCCTGGCTTTCAGGCTTTGTCTGAATCTGTAGCATAGTGTTGGGGTACCTACCACCATCGAGGTGTTGGCAGGGTGGGTATGTGTGGCTGGACGTGGATGTCCTGAAGGCTTTCCTGTCTTTTGCTGACCCTGTTGGCAGGTAACTTTCTGACAGCATGTTGGGGACAGCATTTTAATCTCCGTGACATGTAGAAATACAGCCTCACTGGCTGGGGATGTTCCTCAGGCCATTATAAAGGTGAAGTTTAGCTTTGGATCCTTTCAGTCACAAGTTACAGAAACCTGTTTAAATTGGCCCAAGTAAAAAGGGGACATTTGTAGCAGGATATACAGGTATCTCAAGGAACCCAAGGGCAAGAAGGGCAAGTAGTCTCACGAGGGCCTGGAACCAGAATAAACATATGTTCCAAACAGACATCTTTCTTCGTCTGCCAGCAGAGAATGTCGCGGAATCTTCCAACACTCAGGAGGTCTAATCCACTGCGTGAAACAGCACAGTCCCAGTTCAAGAGGGGACATGGAGACAGACTTGGCAGCCAGGAAAAATACCGTATTGTATATTAAAAGTGAATGTGTGATAAAGAAAGCGTAACAAATAGTGCCAATAGCGTTTAGAAGTTCATTTTACTTGATACACCCAAGTAAGTTACAGACTAATTAAAGGGCACATGCTCAGTTGTGTCCGATTCTTTGTGACCCCATGGACTGCAGCCCAACCTGTTCCTCTGCCTAGGGGATTTCCCAGGCAAGAATACTAGAGTGGGTTGCCATTTCCTTCTCCAGCGGATCTTCCCAACCCAGGGATGAAACCCACATCTCCTGCACTGGCAGGCAGGTTCTTTACCACTGAGATACCTGGGAATTCCAATTAAAGGGTAAACATTTTTAAAGAATTTTTAAAGAATTTTTTAAAAGTATACCATAAAAGCTAAAATAAAATATCATTTAATATTAATTGAGACTTTAATGGAAAGAAGAGAATAGCTTCTAAGCCCAGAAACCAGAGAGGAAAGTTCATAAAGAAATGTTGGACATCTTCTAAGTGCTTATTACAGTCAATCTTAATTTTTAAGCATTTTGTCCACCTTACCTAATGTATCTTTCAACCTTATGAAAATGGCATCATTATTCTCATTTTTTAAAATGAGTGAATGAACTGTGGCAGAGAGATGTTAAGTAACTTGCTCAAGATCACACAGTAGGCAGCACAGCCCAGTTTTACCCTGGAAATTTCTATCCTGAAGGCCAATGCACTAATCCTCCATGTCCTAAAGTCTCCTTCATATACATTTAAATGAGTTTATAAGGGTCAGTTTCATTCACTCAGTCATTCAACATGTGTTTATTGAGCTCCCACTAAAGGATGGGGCTTCCCAGGTGGCACAGTGGTAAAAAATCCTCCTGCCAATGCAGGAGACACACCTGGATCAGGAAGATCCCTTGGAGGAGGAAATGGCAACCTACTCCGTTATTCTTGCCTGGAAACTCCCATGGACAGAGGAGCCTGGTGGGTTACAGTCCATGGGGTTGCAAAGAGCAACTGAGGCTGCATGCACACTAAGGATAAACACTGCTCTAGGCACTGGGCCTGCAGTGATGAATCAGGCTGGCAAGGTGCCTGACCTCAGGGAGCTTATATTCTAGACTCTAGAATCTAGAGAAGATACACACTATTTAAAAAATTAATAAGTGAACAAGAGAATTTCCGATTGTGGCAAGAAGGAAAGAAGGAAACCTGAGGCACTGTGGTGAATAGTGACTGGGGTAGCTTGATTGGTTGGGGAGGGCTGGAGGAGGGAGCCTGGCTGGTGGATGAGACCTGAAGCATCAGGGAACAGGAGGAATCCAGAAAGACTCAGGATGTGAGCTAGGGTGGATTGTCATGCCATTTACTAAGATGGGGAAGAGCCGAGAAGGTACAGCAGGTTTAGGGAGGAAAATCAAGGGTCCCATTTCAATATATGTTAAATTTGAGTGGCCTATTAGACATCCAAGCTTGCCTTACAACTTCTAATGCGTGCATAGCAAATATCACAAAGAATTAGTATTGGCTACATTGACAAGAAAAACACNAGAGCCGAGAAGGTACAGCAGGTTTAGGGAGGAAAATCAAGGGTCCCATTTCAATATATGTTAAATTTGAGTGGCCTATTAGACATCCAAGCTTGCCTTACAACTTCTAATGCGTGCATAGCAAATATCACAAAGAATTAGTATTGGCTACATTGACAAGAAAAACACACTTAATTTCCAGCAGATGTGTGGGCAAAGTTGGAAATTCAGCGTGTTTTTCTTGTCAATGTAACCAATACTAATGCTTTGTGATATTTGTTATGCACCCGTTAGAGTTGTAAGGCTTACTTGGATGTCTAGAACAATTTAGAAAAGGGAAAACATAGTAGATAAACATGGGAAAATATTGGATCTCACTAGTAATCCAAGAAATGAAACTTGAAACATCAATGAAGTAGTATATTTTTAAGCACTAAATTAGAAAAAAAAAACAGCACCCAGTGGAGTCAGGGTGAAATTGGTGCTCTTCATACACTGATGGTGACCTAATAAAGTGGCACAATGTTTTGGAAAGTAAGTTAAAAAGAGTTGTAAAAATTCTTAGATCCTTTGAGGCAGCTTTTTTCACTTTGGGGATTCTCTCTTTAAGATACTGTGTGCCCATGGTATTTACCACGGAATTATTAAGGGTGAAAATTCAAAAACAAGAGCAAAGGAGCAGGAAACTGGTCGGGGCTTCCCAGGTGGTGCTGATGGTAAAGAACCTGCCAGCCGACTCAGGAGATGCAAGAGATGCGAGTTTGATCCCTGGGTTGGGAAGATCCCCTGGAGAGGGACATGCCAACCCACTCCAGTATTCTTGCCTCGAGAACCCAATGGACAGAGGAGCCTGGCGGGCTACAGTCCATAGGGTCTCAAAGAGTTGGAACCAACTGAAGTGACTTAGCTTGCAGAGAACTGGCTACAAAAATGACGCTAAGTCTGTTCCACTAGAGCCCCGGGGCTGCTGGTTTACCTCAAGTAACCGGCAGGGAAAGTTCATCCCAGAGGTCAGGCTAATCCCATAGAAGCAGAAGAGGCTGGGAGGCCACAGCTGGCATCAGGTGCCCCGAAGGGCCCAGACCTGGCTGGAGGGGTGCTTCAGTCGTGGTCCCCACAGCCTGGGCAACTGGGAGGATGGAGCTGCTGTGGCTCCTGGGACTGGCTGGAGCCTCTGAGATGCCCCAAGGCAAGAAGGGAGGAACCCACGTGCTGCAAGTCCTGTGCTCCAGACCCCAGGTGGCGGAACTTCTGACAACACCCGTGTGGCTGCAGTGACCTTTCCCTGAGATGGACATACAGTTGCTTGACCCCCACTGCTTGGGGGAGGTTGTCCCGCCCCAGTTTCCCTCTCTCTGGGCCGTTTCTCTTCCTACCCTCCGCTTTGCGTGGGCTTTGTCCTGAAACACCTGGACTCA
>SJYX01012799.1:21864-38658 GCA_006410675.1 Oreotragus oreotragus | reverse complement strand
GAGACAAATTTCAGAAAGAAAATGTCATAATTTTCAAAGTGTCCTGTCTCCTTTCCTTCCTTCCTTCGCCTCTTCCTCCCTTCCTTTTACTCATTTATTGAGCACCTACTACATGCCAGGCCCTGAGTTAAGTACTGAGGATATGAAATTAAAGAAGACTTAACCTCATCCCTAAGGACCGAGACAGTGTGGTAAGAAGTGAGCTGATTGTCATCATCTGAGATGATGAATACCAAGATGGAGATGCGCTGCTACACAAGGAGAGCTGGGGGTGCATGGTGGGGGGCGGAGATTTAACCCAGAATGGAAAGAGCAGGGGGAGGAGACTGAGCACCAAGGAGGGCTTCCTGGAGGAGGAGGCAGTGAAACTTGGTTTTGAAAGGTAAGTGAGAATGGGTCTACCTCATGCCTTTGACATCTAACCACTGAGTCAGATCCCATAGGTTGTAAATCCCATCTAGGCAAGGTGGGGAATAATAGAGTCATCTCAGGATATGGGGGGGTGAGGGGGTAATAATGGTTGTTAGAACGCTTTGGACTCCCAATGTTCATGTCCTTCCTCACTAGCATCATTCTGAGCCAAGCCTTTTCAGGACTGGTAACCTTTGCGAGGGGCTGTGGGGCCAGCAGACATTGGGTTTGTCTATTTCTGATCTCAATGCCCCAGCAACCTGGTGGAGACTGGTGTGGGTCATCAGGTGACACTTTTGTTCTGCACTTACTATGTGCCAAGCCCAGTCCTAGGCAGTAGGATCCACGTGTGAGCAAACAAACCCTCAGCCCTCAGAGGCTGACAGCTTATTCTGTGTAATTTAATGATCTCAAGCAAACAAAGTCCCCTAAACATGCCCTTACCCACTTGAACCCACTCAAGGTTTCTTTTACTTAAAAAAAAAAAAAAAGCAGCTATTGACTAACCCTTTTCCTTCTTTTGCAAACATTTCTCCTCAAGAACTGAAATAAATGTTTTGGCTTCCTTGGTTAAGTATGAAGTATTTTAATGACCTGTTTTCTTCCTAAGCTGCTTTTGTTAAGGAAAATGAGAAGAGCACCCCTTTCCTTTCTCCCAGTGATGAAGCAGAGAACATTTTCAACTCAGCATGCCCACCCCACACCCGTTTCCTCTCCCCACCCCTTCCCAGACCAGTTTGGCATTTTTCCACTTTCCACCTTCAGGTTCAAAGTGAGTCGGTGTGCTGTGAGAACCAGGTCAAGGCTGGAACTCAACTCTACCCTGAGTGTTTTGCTTTTTTCAGCTTGGTGGGAAGAAAGGAATCAAGCAGATCTGAGCTCAAATCCCGTCTCCCGCACTTGCCATCCACACGAACTTGGGCGGGTCACTTCAACCTCTCTGATCCGGTATCCTCCTCTGTAAAGCTGAGCTGAACCAGCAAGCCCAGCTGTTGACTCTTCTAGGTTGGAAGGGACAGTGACAAATGCGGGAACAGGAGAGAGAGGGTCATCATGAAAGTATATGGGGACAAAAAGAGTCACGAGAAACTGGCTCAGCATCCTGACAATTGGACTGCCAGTGGAATCACTTGTCGAATTGCCCATTGTGGTCCTGGTTCCCCTGAAGCTGAGTTAATGCTCCTTCTTGACTTGTCCACCTTCCCCGACAGGCCAAAGTCAGGGATGATCCGGGTGAATTTGGTCTATCCCATGTCAGACAGCCCTGATTTCCTTTCTAAGGGTCTCTGCAGAAATCCTCATATAACATGAAAATTGTTGAGAAATCCAACACTTCAGCAGATATCTAACAACTCTCAGACTTTCTCTCCTATAAGAAGGTAGCACAAGTGGGCCCTGTTCAAGCATAAGTCCCGTGATTTGTTTCCAAAATACTGTTCATATTGCTGTGAGGTCTCTACGGAGACAGACCAGGAGAATGAAGTTGGGTTCATGCAGCCTGTTTCAGTGAGCAGAGCTCTGAACACCCTGGCTTCCGTGTGGCCTACTGAACTTTTCCGGCTCTATGGTCCAGTACTGTGTTCAGTTCCTTGGCAGAAAGGGCCCCCCGCCCCCGCCATCTGATCACCTGCTGTGCACGTGGGTCACTTGGAGACTATTTTCTATATATGGTTTTGATCAATTTTCATACGAATCCTCCAAAATAAGTCTTTGTTTCTACTTTTTTCAAATTGTAACGGATATTTGTTTCTGTAGTTGTTCAGTCACTAAGTCATATTGGACTCTTTTGCGACCCTGTGGACTGTAGCCCACCAGGCTCCTCTGTCCGTGGGGTTTCCCAGGCAAGAATACTGGAGCAGGTTGCCATTTCCTTCTCCAGGGGATCTTTCTGACCCAGGGACTGAACCAGCGTCTCCTGCATTGGCAGGCGGATTCTTTACCAGTGAGCCATCCAGAAAGACTTTAAGGAATACAGACAAATGGTATTTGCCCCAGGGCAGGGAGAGCTATTGGAAAGACAGATTGAAAGTAAAGAAACTCTGGGTGTCAAGACATCAGAGCCTCAAGGAGACAAGAGAGATTGTTCTGGATCTCACAGCTGTAGGTGTGCTCTCCGAAGCAGGCCCACCTGAGTGTCAGTCCCACAGTGACTCAGCTATCTGGGTCTCTGTCATACCTGCAGCTGCTTCTCTTGCCCCTACCCTCTCCATCCTTCTTAGAGCACCTTCTTTCTGCCTCAAGGTTTCTGCTGACTCATGGGTTTCCTCACTGTCATTCCTGGCTGACACTCAGCTCCCCCGAGTCCCCTCCGTGCGTCTCTCCGCAGCCACCCTCCACTACAGCAGGCAGGGTCTTTCTGCAGGACCCCTGGGGGCCTCTGTGGCTCCCACAGGCTGCCTTGGAGGTTCCCAGGTCCAATCAGCAGTGGGATCACACACACAGAATAGGGTCACCCATTCTCGTGAAACTGCCCAGGACTGCTGGCCTTAGTGAAGAGCCACAACTGGGCAGCTGCTCAGCTTCACAGCCTGGTCGGGGATTAGCCCTTTCTTAGATGAGGAAATGGACCCCGAGGAAGATTCAGTATTAGTGGGAGGCAGAGCAAGGACCAATCTCAGCTCTGGCGTTTCCAAACCCATCACACCCCTCTGCTTCCTGTTTCTGGCCACCCACGCAGGATCGGAGGGAAGAGGGGCTTCTCCTGGCTGCTCCCTGCTTTCAGCCGCTCTCCTGATACGACCTGAGTGTCCCTCATCCAAAGACCCATGAACCTCAAACACTCACCTTGCCTCTCAACAGCTGGCCAAGACTTGACAGTCCCCCTACCAGAGTCCCTAATGAATCAGACAGGAGGGCCCTGGTCTCCCCGAGGCCCCCTGAACCCACCAGTGGCCTGATGGCCAGGTGAGACCTGGGATGGTGGGCAGGAAGGCCCAGGCCTGTGGCACTGAGTCTGTGCTAAGGAATTGGAGGGCCACGAGGAGAGGTGGCTGCAGGTCAGAGAGGGAAGCCTGGACCTCTAGTGGGTGAGGACGGATGTGCAAGGACGGCCTCTGCTTTCACTTCCATCTAGGGAACACCTCCCGAATCCATGGCCAGCCAGGTTTTTGGGCCCCAAACTGGAATACATGCTCCAACATATCATGGTTTATACAGTGAGATGTAAGATTCAAAACTGGGACTTCCCTGGAAAATCCAGTCCCTCTTGTGGTGTTCAGGTGGGTGTGCGGTTGGGTTCAACTTCACGCGCGAGCTCCACTCAACCACAGGTGGCTGGGGCCCAGGAAGGAGGCTCCTCTTGAGAAGAGATAAGGACCGCCCTTGAGAGAGGCACTCTCCTCAGAGCAGGCAGCTTCAACTGCTTCTCAGTTCCTGTGGTAAAGGCTCGAGAAGATCAAGGGAGAAGGAACCCGCCACCTCCTCCCTCTCTGTCCTGTGTCCCTCAGCCGTAACTCATCCTCTCTTTCCAGCTCGCTCATGCCTGAAGGGCTCAGCCAGTCCTCCCACTTTGCAGAGGAAGAAACGGAGGGCTTCAGGACCCAAAGACACTTTCCAAGGTCATAGAGCAAATCTGAGGCCAAACACAGGTTGGCCTGAAGGTTTCTATCATTTAAGACTCACTGTGGCAGCTGATCTCTCCCTGAGAAGGCCTTGCACGTGTACCCAGTGCTGAGTTGGACCATGGGCATTAAAATAGAAAAGATTAAAATTCCTACTGGAGAGGTATGTGGTCTCCAAGTGGAGGTAAAGCCAGAAACAGAGTAGGGACTGAAATTCCGCCTGAGCTCTGCTCTCCAAGTTGTGTGCCCTGCTAGAGGTTGGAAGAACCCCCTTTTTAAAACTTGTACCTGGCACTTCCCTGGAGGTCCAGTGGTTGGGACTCTGTGCTTCTAATGCAGAGGGCGTGGATTCAATTCCTGGTCAGGGAACGAAGATCTCACATCTGCACAACACGGACAAAAAAGAAAAAGTAAAACTTGAATCAGAAGTACCATCTGGGCCAGTGAGGACCTTGGGAGGTGAGATTTCTCAAGACTGGGCAAGCTAGACAGACAGAAGTATTTAATGTTGAGACAGTTGGAGGTAATAGGGAGCCACGGTGTGTCATGGAGTCACTGAGTACCGAGATAGGCTGGGGGAGCCAGCAGTGAGGGAGGCTGCCAGATGGGCTGGAGAGAGGGAGAGCCCAGGAGGAGGGGTGTCAGAGCCCACAGCCATTGCGGTGATGATGGGGAAGCCCTGAGCTGGAGGCGATGATGACAAGGTTACCATCCCTCCCCAGCCTGAGCCATCACCCACCTTCACAGGGCCACTTACAGCCCCTGCTCCACAGCACTTAGCCCACCGTGGTAACTTGACACCCACATGTGCTCATTTGATGACAGTCTGTGGACCTCCCCTACCCCTACCCCTGGACTGATGCCCCATGGGGGCAGGGGTTGTATATTTTTCTTTTTTGGGGAGTATAACTGATTTACAATGTTGTGTGAGTTTCAGGTGCACAGCAAAGTGAATCTATTAAACATACACATATATCCACTCTTTTTTAGATTCTTTTCCTATGTTGGTCATAACAGAGTATTGAGTAGAGTTCCCTGTACTGTACAGCAGATCCTTATTAGTCAACCGCTTTATGTATAGCCGTGTGTATATGCCAGTCCCTGTCTCCCAGTTTATCCCTCCCCTGTTTTTCCGTCTTGTATCCCCAGCACTTCGTAGCCCCTACACTCATGACCACTGAATGAATGAAAGAATGAATAATGAGGGGAAAACTGCCCAGTGACCATAGGGATAGATTTGATAAAGGAGTTTTAATATTTGTTTCCAGTTTTCCAATTTCCTCTTTCTTGGTGAATGGAATGATACGCTTTTCTCTTTCCCTCTGATCCCAAAGGTAGAGTGATTGCAACACTTTTTAAAAAGCTTGGTATTCCTCTGGGATCTGTTTTTTTTTTCTTTTTCAGCTTCTGACCATGAAAATAAATCACAGTCATTACAGGAATTTTTTAAGTAGAAAAAAGCATAAAGAAGCTGGAAAAAAATTACTCATGACCCCATCATGAAGACGCTTCAATTTGTTGACCTATTCCTTCAGGATGGTGACGTCTTTTCGGGGCAGAATGAGATTTCGAAGGCCTTGGCCTCAGGCCTTGTTCTCAGGCCTCCTTCCCAGCTGCCTCACTTGCAGTCATTTCTTCAATTCACCCAGGAACCATTCCTTCTGGTTCTCTTCTCCTGGGGCATTCCAAGGGCCTTGACCCTGATGCTGGGAAAGATTAAAGGCAGGAAAAGAAGGGGATGACAGAGGATAAGATGGTTGGCTGGCATCACCGACTAAATGGACATGAGTTTGAGCAAGCTCTGGGAATTGGTGATGGACAGGGATGCCTGGCGTGCTGCAGTCCATGGGGTCGCAAAGAGCTGGACATTACTGAGCGACTGAACTGAACTGATGAGCTTGGGAGGGTTGCCCTCTACTTGATGATGGAAATGAAAAAGCGCCTTTGGACTTGAGCTTTTCCCCTGCAGCTGGCAGCCAAGCTTTCCTGGTGTCGGGTGTTTGGTATTATGTTAATCTCTTGCACCATAATTCCTTTCCAACTTTTCTAACTTCCCTTCCAGACTAGCTGACATTTCAAACAGTTGACTCAGCCATCACCATGTCACAGAAATGAGTCGTGAGGTTTCTTGCAAGTTAGTTGCCTAAAATTTTTATAATTTCTGGGTTTTCAGAATGATGCTGGTTCTTTCCAAACCTCTGTTGGGGACAATGCTGGTACCTTGGAAGCTGCAAAAGAAGTGCAGGCAGGGATGGAATGTGATTTCATCTGCAGGCTCAACCTGTATAGTTGGTAATTACAGATGCAGGAGCTCTGAGGAGGACTCTGAGGCTACATCCAGGTTCCCTGGGGAAAAGGAATGTGGTTGATTAGTTACGTCTGCTGTGGGAATGAACTGGGAATGTGGAATGGAGCTCTTTTGCCAACCAGATTATAAGAGGGTTAGGCCTTCAAGGACCTTAATGATTCTGTGGGGAAGGCAAGTTAAATTCAAAGTCAAATAATATGTGCTAAATGAGTGATATTATTGGAGTTCCCATGAGGGAGAAACTGAAGCAAGCTGGGTGGTCCTGAACAGAAGTCAGACAATGGTTGGACAGGAGGAGAGGAGAACACCCTCCAGACTAAGGGAAGAGCTCAAAGAAAGTGCCACTGTGACATGTTTCAGGGGGTGTGAAGAGACCAGCCTCCTCAAAGTCAACATAAAACTTTAGAATATGTGTAGCCAGAATTTACTGGATAAGTTAAAGCATGCCTTGTTGTTGTTCACTTGCTTAGTCATATCTGAGTCTTTGCAACCCCATGGACTGCAGCACGCCAGGCTTCCCCGTCCTTCACCATCTCCCAGAGCTTGCTCAAACTCACGTCCATTGAGCTGGTGATGCCATCTAACCTAGTACAGAGTAAAAATGCATTTAAACTTTTTAAAGTGATGCATACCATTTTTAAACTTGTGAAATGTTTAAAAACACAGGGTTGGGGGAAAGAATGATATAACAAAATCTTATTCTTAATTGTTTATATATTGTCATATTTGTCCCATTTCTTTTTATTTACTTTTTAAAGAAGTTATTTTATTGTATTTTTTGGCCATGTAGCACGTGGGATCTTAGTTCCCTGACCAGGGATCAAACCCGTGCCCCCTGCATTGGAAGGGCAGAGTCTTAACCCCTGGACCACGAGGAAAGTCCCTCCTTTTCTTTTTAAAGAATACTGCACACAAAACTTTAATCCTTTTGACTGTCACACCATCCAGTTCCTTAGGAGCAACCACAATCACCATTTGAAGTCTGTCTTTCTATACCACTTTAAGTATTTTTATAGACTAACCTACATACACATGGAGAGTTTAGACTCTTTTTCGTCCCTTTAGTTTCAAGAACTAATAATAATTCTCTACTTCAGATGAGTTCAAACACAACCCCTTCTTGCCAACCACTCGTCCTCAATCATTTTCCTTAGACCTGCTTAGGACTTTCTGGCACTCGCATCTCCTCGCTTCATATTATTCAGTGGCCTCCAATTATTCATAGTGCCATGCAGGCACTAATTCTAACTAGTTTCAAACTATTTCCACCACTCCCAAGTAAAATCCCACACCTGTTTCTCATCTCCCTTCTCCTGGCCACCAGTCCCTGACAACCACGAATCTGTGTCATGTGTCTATGGATTTATCTCTTCTGAATATTTTATGTAAAAGGATCAAAGAATATGTGACCCTTTGTGTCTGGCTTCCTTCACTTAGAGTAATGCTTCCAGATTCATCCACAGTGTAGCAAGTATGGAAAAAAAATATTGTGTCCTATGTATATAACAGAGTTTGCTTAATCATTCATCTGTTGATGGACCTTTACTTTTGGCAAGGTTCCTGTAAGAGGAAATATTTGCATATCTGGGAAGTTACAGGCAGGGTCTCATAGGGAGGGGACAGAGGTTCACTTGGGGTCACCCCGTGAGCCCGTATTACCCTCAGTTTGGGAGTGTCTAGTGCACTCAAGTGCCCCTAGGGACTCAGAAAACCTCATATAATTCCACTCCACTTTTGCTTCCATAATTTCCACCTATGTGAGACAATCAGGACAGAAAAGTTTATTCCCATTTTAAAGACGAAAAACTTGAATTCCAGAGACTAGAAGTCCAATGACCTGACTGGGAAATGTTCATTGTCAGGGCACACCCAGCCCTTGTGATCAAATCTATCTCCTATGTCCTTTAAACAGTTATCATTCACAATAATCACAGTGAAAGACAAAGACCTAGGTAGGAGGGAGATTTGTGCGTCAGGAATAAATTTGGTGGAGAATAAATGGAAGTGAATAATTGCAAGTCTGTAAGCTCAGTTGTTACAGACAAATAACAATTGGAACCACACTGCCACTGAGGCTGGAGAATGCCTTTTTCCATCCAACACCCCATCCTCGCTGTGCTCCATCGGCTGCCCACGCATCAAAGCATTTGAGCAGGAATTTCCACTTCTTCTCCGTGGATCCTGTTTCCTGAAGATCTTGAAAGATGGCATCCTGGACGAGGTGGGTGTGGGGTGGGCAGAGAATGTTCGAAATGGTGGCAGGCAGCATTCTGCCTTCTTACACATAGAGGTACTTAGGCCAAGTTTGTGGGCAGATGAACAAGTGGACAGATGAATATGGTTCAAGGCACTTTAGAAACTTTTTCAACTTTTCCTTCTAGGCAGATTGTTCTTTTTGCATCAAAAACAAGCAAAAATCTCTACATAGTAGTAGCCATCAACCATCCAGAGCCTGTACCTCTCCCCTGCCTCTAGGAGAGGAAGAAGAGCAGGGCTTTCTTCTGTGCATTAGTTAGGGTGGAGGCTAGATAGTGGAGCAGAGACCCCAAGATGTCAATAGCGTAAAGAATAAATAACTGTAGAGAAAAGGGAATCCTCCTATACTGCTGATGGAAATGTAAACCGGTGCAGCCACTGTGGAAAATGGTATGCTGCTGCTGCTGCTGCTAAGTCGCTTCAGTCGCATCCGACTCTGTGTGGCCCCATAGATGGCAGCCCACCAGGCTCACCCATCCCTGTGATTCTCCAGGCAAGAACACTGAAGTGGGTTGCCATTTCCTTCTCCAATGCATGAACGTGAAAAGTGAAAGTAAAGTCGCTTAGTCGTGTCCGACTCTTCGCGATCCCATGGACAGCAGCCTACCAGGCTCCTCCATCCATGGGACTTTCCAGGCAAAAGTACTGGAGTGGGGTGCCATTGCCTTCTCTGGGAAAACAGTATGGGGTTTCTCAAAACACTAAAAATAGAACCACCCTATGACGCTGCAATTCCACTCCTGTGAATGTATCTGAAAAATAGAAATACTAGTTTGAAAAGACACATGTACTCCAGTGTTCATAGCAGTGTTACTTAAAATAGCTGAGATATGGAAGCAACCTAAGTGTACATCAACAGATGAATGGATGAAGAAGATGTGGTATGTATATACAATGGAATATTACTCGGCCAAAAAAAGAACAAATTTTTGCCATTTGCAGCAATATGAATGGATGTGGAGGCATTATGCTGACTGAAATGTCAGACAGAGAAAGAGAAACACTATATGATATCATACATATGTGGAATCGAAAAAATACAACAAACTAGTGATTATAACAAGAAAAAAAAAAAGAGAGTCACAGATATAGAGAATACATTTGTAGTTACCAGTGAAGCGGGAGAGGTAGAATATGAGTGAGGGAATAGGAGGTAAAACAAGAAATTTTCTAAAAAATTTTAAAAAATAAATACATTTAAATTTCTTTCCTGTATAGTTTCAGGTGGACATTCTAGGCTGAAGGGCAGCTTTCTTCTTCCTGGTCATTCAAAGAAAAATGGTGCAAATGAACCTCTTTACAAAACACAAATAGAGTCACAGATATAGAAAACAAACTTATAGTTACCAAGGGGGGAAAGCAAAAGGGAGGGATAAACTGGGAAACTGAGGTTGGCCCATACACACTGCTATATAAAAACAGACAAGTAAGAGCCTACTGTATAACACAGGAACTCTACGCAGTACTCTGCAGTGACCTATATGGGAAAAGAATCCAAAAAAAGAGTGGACATATGTCTATGTACATAGCTTCCCTGATGGCTCAGTGGATAAAGAATCCACCTGCAATGCGGGAGCTGCAGGAGACATGGGTTCAATCCTTGGATGAGGAAGATACCCTGGAGTTGGTAGTGCAACCCGCTCCAGTATTCTGGCCTGAAAAAAAATCCCATGGACCGAAGAGCCTGGTAGGCTACAGTCCAAAGTGTCGAAAAGGGCTGGACATGACTGAGCCACTGAGCATGCACACATATGTACGTGTATAACTGATTCACTTTGCTTTTCATCGGAAACTAACACAACATCGTAGAGCAACTATACCCCAATAAAAATTAACAAGAAAATACCCAGTCTCCTTCCTAGTCATTGCTGTGTCGTCACTGACACATTGCCGTAATCTGCATGTCAAAGCTCCGTTGCTACAAGTTCCAACTGTCCAGCTGGTGGAAAGAATGAAAAAGCATGCAGAAGGTAAGCCTATTGTCTTAATGCCTGGCAGGAGTCACACACATTACTTTTGCTCAAATTCTATCAACAAGAACTTCATCTCATGAGGATACTAACTGCAAGCGAAGCAGGAAATATATAGTTTAACTTTGTACCTTGGAAGAAAGCAAGAATAGATTTTGTATCTTCACCACCCTTATATGCTTGCAGTTTGTTTCTAGAAGGTAGCACAGAAGTCTCACTTAAACTCTCAGACAGAAGGGCCTCTGTTCTTGGCTGGAATCTTTTTCCTGACCTTTCCACTCTGACACGGAAGGGAATCAACACTGAAGGATTCTGATGAGCACAACCTTGCCTTTGGGAAGAAGGACCTCGCAATCTGGAAAGGTGAAGGCAGAGGGGAAAACCACTGAGAGAAAGGACATCAAACACGACCTAGATACAATAAACATTTCATTCAAACAGGGTAGTTTCCTCTGACACCTGAAAAAAGTAAATTTGAGACCAGATGCTCAGCTTCGCACCATGGGCAACATATGCTTGGAGTTTTCAGAAAAGTTTTTGACAACACAGGGATTCATATGAACATTCAACTTGACTTCATGGAGGATACCATGCCCCCCAACACATACACACACACATACACACACAGTCTGACAGTCACAACTCACATACATGCTCCCTAGCCTCGTGAACCTTCTCCAGACTGCCATGTTCCACTGGCCATCTACCTTGTGCATCTATCTTCTTTGTCTGATTTTGCAGGTGAAGAAACTAAGGCTCAGAGAAGTTAAATGACTGTTCTGGGACACCTGTAACTGAGCAGGACACTTTGGGGCCTTCCCAAGGCAGAACTTCCCTCATATTTTCTTCTTTAGTTCCTCTCTGAAATACCTAGATAACAGGATTTGATGCACATTGCCTGAGCTGTTTTGCAGACGAGAAACTCCCCGCCCTCAACAAATGGAAGAATTACTTGATGACTATGAGCACAGAGCCCCAGGCCTCTTGGAGTCTAAGGACTGACTGTTAACCACTGTGACACCATCCTGCTGCCTCACCAACCGTCAGTCAGAGAATTGTGCTTATGCTGATCACATACCCTGTGACCCACACCGCCCCCCACCTGCCCTTTAAAAATGCTTTGCGAAATCCTTCAGGGAACTCAAAGTTTTCAGGGCATGAGCCACCACTCCTCCTTGCAGTCCTTACAATAATCCTTTCTCTGCTCCAAACTCCGACGTTTCAGTTACGCTTTATTTATCAGTAAACAAAAAATGTCACAGCCCTCAGCAATTGCAGCCACCACAAATGGTGAGCTGGTGAGCCCTGAGCAAGCTCAGGATGTGAAAACACAGGATACTGGCCCCAGATAGCTGAGGTGCATATCAAAGGAATGATTTCACTGGGCCCAGACTCTTGCATCTTCCCATACTTAGAAAAGCACTAAATTACTTAACTTGGGATAGCCGATTTTCTTTAATTAACAATAATCATTTGATGTTCTGACTACCTGGCTGTGGTTGCAAAACTTCTATATAACCTGGCTCCTCCCCTCGCCTCCTCAGAGCAGTTCTCGCAGGACTACCTGAGATGCTGTCTCTCCAGCCTGAAGTCCTAAAACCTCCCTCCGAATAAAGCGTGACTCTCAACTTTTAGGTTGCACATATTTTTTCAGTCTCATGCACATCTCCTGCCTTTGCTTGTGTGAGGCTCTGGTCCCCTCATTCACAGCCCCCTTCTTGTTCCAGGACAATGGGAGGCTGTAAATCCCTAGGAAAATTCGTCTTTCAAAGACCAAATAAGGGGCTGGGCCTTCAAAACAGCAATAAACACCAAAAGGTTTTGTAAATATCAGCAGTGTAATCCGGGGCGGGGAGGGGTTCCAGGGCCACAAAGAAAGCCTGTAGGACTCCCAAAGGAAAAGAANATCCCTAGGAAAATTCGTCTTTCAAAGACCAAATAAGGGGCTGGGCCTTCAAAACAGCAATAAACACCAAAAGGTTTTGTAAATATCAGCAGTGTAATCCGGGGCGGGGAGGGGTTCCAGGGCCACAAAGAAAGCCTGTAGGACTCCCAAAGGAAAAGAAAGGCTAAGCCCGGCTGTCCACCTCTGTTTATTGGAAACGCTGTTCCTCCAACCCAAACTGCATCTCCATAATAGGGAAGAGGAGAGTGGCCCTTTCAGGGAGTTTTGACTCTTAGGGCCAGAAAGGAGTGAAAAATTCTTCTTTGGTCTGCAGAATGTCAGCCTCAGACTTTCAATTTCCCTCTCCTCTCCCCCACCCCACCCCCCATCCCTGGGGATTTTGGCCTTTTGCTCACACAAAAATTTATTTCACATCTTGACACTGTTGAGATAATCCATAGCACCTTCTTAGGGAGGAGATGAACGAGAAGCTGCAGGAAATGTAATCAGAATTTCCACTGGCTGGACAGCTGAGCTTCTGAGCAATAAGATGGAGAAATCTAAACTTCATCTTGGGATCGCAAGGAGTCCGAGGGGCTCTGCCATCCAGGGAGAGCCTCAGAGACGCTGGAGTCCTTATTACAGCTGGGTGTGAGGAGGCTGTCCCGGCTATTGAGCTTGGGGAAGGAGGCTGCTCTGTGGTGTCTCTGCCAGAGGCAGGGAGGCAGGAGCTGGCTCTGTGCCCTGAAAAGCTTCAGATTATGCAGATGGCCTTCACTGGGTCTCACTGCATTTGCTAGTCTTTTATTCCCCCTAAGCTTCCTGGTGTTGTTATAAGAACCTAGGAAGGAGATCTTGTTTTTAAGAAACTGAGATATTCGTGACCCCACTGGTTCCGACTTAGGGGTAAAGACAGCTGGGTGTTTTTTTGCAGGCACTGTGGCATGGATGGATGCCACTAATGAAGACCAGAGTTTCTCAGGCCAGCTTGCCCCTGAGCTGTCAGTGCTTGTTTAAGGCCCCTCACAGGCGCCTAGACACAGGCTGGGTCAGCCTCCTCCTCACTTAATTTGTTAATAGATTCCCTGCCTCCAGGAATCTGATAGGTGGCGTGTGTGTGTGTGTGTGTGTGTGTGTGTGAGATAAAGTGTGCATGTATTAATGTGGATGTGAGTGTACAGCAGGAAAGTGGATGTGAGTGTACAGCAGGAGGCCCCCTGGGTTCACAGTTAACTTGACAAGTTCACCACAGGCCACGTTCAGTCATTCATTCAGGCTGAGGGATCTAATGTCACTCACAATGAGGGTGCCCATTTTTTTCAAGGGCCAATTAACCCTAACCTGGCTCACGAGGACTGATGTACAGACCCAAGTGCCTTGATTCAAAGTGAGAAATACAGTCACGGCAAGAACCAATCAGAGCATTCCCAGTTGATGAGTGAGTGATGTGGGAAGTGAAAATGTCACTTGGACTTTGCTTGGTAAACATGGCTGCGGACCAAGGGGAACTGATTACAACCATTAAATTAAATGGTGTATTTTCTGCTTACTCTTGTTCCCCACACGACAGTCACACCTAACAACCTGCATTTCCATAGATGTGCCGTGTTCCCTATTGTGTATACATCCAGTATACTTTCCCCTTCAAACAATGCTCAAAATGTTATCCAGGCGTCAGCCACACACACCCCATGGGCTTTGGGAAGACTAACTCCATCCGAAGCTCCCAATCCAGACTGAACATGATTGGCCTCCCAAAACCCATTAAAAATTCCATACTCTAAATAAAGCATCAGTCAGGGCAGAAAAATGACTTCATCTGATCCATTCAGGATGTATCTCAGGAACCTTGCAGGAAAGACAGGGGCAGAGTGTTCTCACTTCTTCTGGCCTCTGTAGTAAGTGTATATGTTCCTAAAACATATCCACAAGCAGCAAACTTGCTTCCAAAAGAAAGGCAAATTGATGATTAAGCTGGCACACAGAGAAAGGCAGAGCTGAGAAAACAGTGGAAAATGCTTCCAGAGTCCTGATCAACCCATACGTGGAGCTCACATCCTCCAAACAAAGAATTCTTGAATTTGTGGGGCAAGTGGATAGCACTACCCTTTGGGCATTTGGAAACGTATAAGGCCCTTTCACTTGTCTTAGTGCTTCAGGATTTCAGGCGTCACTGGCATTTAGTTTGTAGGTGCCAGTAATACCAGATATCTGCAATTAGTAGACTATTCCACACAGCAGAGAACAGTCTATAGTTCTATAAGACTTGTGGATATCTTATCTGACTTCAATGTTGGTAAAAATACTGTTCTTTGAGTTGCTCCCAAAGCAGATCTTGAAGTGTAAGTTTATGTGTGGTTTATTTAGGAGGTGATTTAAGCAGAGAGAATGTGATGATTAATTTTAAGTGTCAAATTGGCTGGGCCATGAAGTGTCCAGATAGTTGGTTAAAAATTATTCTAAGTATGTCTGTGAGGGTGTTTCTGGATGAGATTAACACTTGAATCTAATTAATTGACTGAGTAAAGCAGACTGCCTTTCCTAATGTGAGTGGGCCTCATCTAATCTGTTGATGGCTTGAAAGGAAGGCTGAGTTGCTTGAGTACAGCTCTCTCCTTGCCTGTCTTTGAGCTGGAACGTTGGTCTTCCATTCCTTTTGAAGTTGAATTCTAGCTGGAAAACACCTCCTGGCTCTAAGGCTTCAGACTTGGATGAAACTATATCATTGACTTTCCTGGGCCTCCAGCTTCCTGACTGCAGACCTTGGAACTTCTCAGCTGCCATATATTCCTTTTAATAAATAATATCTCTCTCTCTCATCTCTCTTTTTTTTAATCTCTGTCTCTATGTACCTATTTAATATATGTTCTATTATATAATATGCTGCTGCTGCTGCTAAGTCTAGTATATATTATATAATTATACTATATGTATATACACTATATATATGTATATTACATGTATATAGTCTTCCATATACATATACACATATATATAGCATATAGTATATATATTGATTCTGTTTCTCCACAGCCGTGGTCCCTGACCTTTTCGGCACCAGGGACAGGTTTTGTGGAAGACAAACTTTTCCACAGACGGAGGTTTTGGGATAAGCACATTACATTTATTGTGTATTTTATTCCTATTGTTATTACATCAGCTCAACCTCAGATCATCAGGCGTTAGATCCCAGGTGTTGGGGACCCCTGCTCTAGAAAGCCCTGACTAATACAGAGAGTGAAGCAAGGAAAGAGGAAAAACCGATAGTAACCGGGGCTCAGTCCCAGGTGAAGAATGAGAGCTATCTCCTATGTTTTCTTATTGGCCAGCAGTATCCCAGAGGCTCCGGTCACCTCCACTTCCTAGCCCTGCAGGTGCTGGTAAGTGCACCCCACAGATACCCAGGGTGAGAGAAGCCTGGGGCAGGAAGCCAGCATGCTTGGGGTGCACTTGAGGCAAGCCTCTCTCTCCTGGGGGTGGAAGTCTGCATGAGGCTGCACACTGCAGCAAGAGCTGGAGTCAGTGTCTGGCAGGCAGAATGCTAACCCCCAGGTATGTTCACTTCCTAATCCCCAGAGCCTGTGAATGTTACCTCGCAGCAAAAGGGAGTTTGCAGATGTGATTAAGAATCTTGAGGTGGAAAGATTACCCTGGATTATCCGGTTGGGAGTATAATCACATCACTGATTATGAGATGGACAAAGGAGAAGTCAGAGGCAAGGTCACGTGATGATGAAACAGAGGTTGGAGTGATGTGCTCTGAAGGTGGAGGAAGCGGCTGAAGCAGGTAGCCAGGAGAAACTGAAAAGGGTAAACGTGTGGATTTTCCTTTCAGAGCTTAGAAGGAACCAGAGGGCCTAGAGGAGCTGTCCCACGTTGAAGGTCAGGAACTGCGGCAGTAAGGAGATACCCCTCGTCCAAGGTAAGGAGCAGCGGGTGTGCTTTGCTGGAGCAGCCGTGAAGAGACAACCCGCGCCCAAGGTAAGAGAATCCCAAGTAAGATGGTAGGTGTTGCAAGAGAGCATCAGAGGGCAGACACACTGAAACCATACTCGCAGAAAACTAGTCAATCTAATCACACTAGGACCAGGGCCTTGTCTAACTCAATGAAACCAAGCCATGCCTGCAGGGCAACCCAAGGCGGGCGGGTCATGGTGGAGAGGTCTGACAGAACGTGGTCCACTGGAGGAGGGAATGGCAAACCACTTCAGTATTCTTGCCTTGAGAACCCCATGAACAGTATGAAAAGGCAAAATGATAGGATATCAAAAGAATCTCTCCAGGTCGTTAGGTGCCCAATATGCTACTGGAGATCAGTGGAGAAATAACTCCAGAAAGAATGAAGGGATGGAGCCAAAGCAAAAACAATACCCAGTTGTGCATGTGACTGGTGATAGAAGCAAG
>SJYX01012799.1:2096-19840 GCA_006410675.1 Oreotragus oreotragus | reverse complement strand
TTATATCTACTACTGTGGACAGGAATCCCACAGTAGAAGAGCTACAAGACCTTTTAGAACTAACACCCAAAAAAAGATGTCCTTTCCATTATAGGGGACTGGAATGCAAAAGTAGGAAGTCAAGAAACACCTGGAGTAACAGGTAAATTTGGCCTTGGAATACAGATGAAGCAGGGCAAAGGCTAATAGAGTTTTGCAAAGAGAACGCACTGGTCATAGCAAACACCCTCTTCCAACAACACAAGAGAAGACTCTACACATGGACATCATCAGATGGTCAACACCAAAATCAGATTGATTATATTCTTTGCAGCCAAAGATGGAGAAGCTCTATACAGTCAGCTAAAACAAGACCGGGAGCTGATCAGATCATGAACCCCTTATTGCCAAATTCAGACTTAAATAGAAGAAAGTAGGGAAAACCACGAGAACATTCAGGTATGACCTAAATCAAACCCCTTATGATTATACAGTGGAAGTGAGAAATAGATTTAAGGGACTAGATCTGAGTGCCTGATGAACTATGGATGGAGGTTCGTGACATTGTACAGGAGACAGGATCAAGACCATTCCCATGGAAAAGAAATGCAAAAAAGCAAAATGGCAGTTCAGGGAGGCCTTACAAATAGCTGTGAAAAGAAGAGAAGCAAAGGAGAAAAGGAAAGATACAAGCATCTGAATGTAGAGTTTCAAAGAATACCAAGGAGAGATAAGAAAGCTTTCCTCAGTGATTAGTGCAAAGAAATAGAGGAAAACAACAGAATGGGAAAGACTAGAGATCTCTTCAAGAAAATTAGAGATACCAAGGGAACATTTCATGCAAAATGGGCTCAATAAAGGACAGAAATGGTATGGAACTAACAGAAGCAGAAGATATTAAGAAGAGGTGGCAAGAATACACAGAGAACTGTACAAAAAACAGCTTCATGACCCAGATAATCATGATGGTGTGATCACTCACCTAGAGCCAGACATCCTGGAATGTGAAGTCAAATGGGCCTTAGAAAGCATCACAATGAACAAAGCTAGTGAAGGTGATGGAATTCCAGTTGAGCTGTTTCAAATCCTGAAAGATGATGCTGTGAAAATGCTGCACTCAATATGCCAGCACATTTGGAAAATGCAGCAGTGGTCACAGGACTGGCCACCAACTGAACTGAACTGAGAATATGGAAGCAACCTAGATGTCCATTGACAGATGAATGGATAAAGAAGTTGTTGTACATAGACACAATGGAATATTCATTTCAGTTCAGTCACTCAGTCATGTCCGACTCTTTGTGACCCTATGGACTGCAGCACACCAGGCTTTCCTGTCCATCACCAACTCCTGGAGTTTACTCAGCTCATGTTGATTGAGTCAGTGATGCCATCCAACCATCTCATCCTCTGTCATCCCCTTCTCCTCCTGCCTAAAATCTTTCCCAGCATCAGGGTCTTTTCAAATGAATCAGTTTTTCACATCAGGCAGCTAGTTGCCAAAGTATAAGAACTTTACTCAGCCATCAAAAGGAATGTATTTGAGTCAGTTCTAATGAGGTGGATGAACCTAGAACCTGTTATACAGAGTGAAGTAAGTCAGAAAGAGAAAGATAAATGTATTCTAACACATATATATTGAATCTAGAAAAATGATACCAAAGAATTTATTTACAGGGCAGCAATGGAGAAATGGACATAGAGATAGGTTTATGGACATGGGGAGAGGGGAAGAGAGGGTGAGATGTATGGAAAGAGTAACACGGAAACTTACATTACCATATGTAAAATAGATAGCCAATGGGAATTTGCTATATGGTTCAGGAAACTCAAACAGAGGCTCTGTATCAACCTAGAGGGGTGAGATGTGGGGGTAGATAGGAGGGAGGTTCCAAAGGGAGGGGATATATGTATACCTATGGATGATTCATGCTGACTTTTGACAGAAAACAACAAATTTCTGTAAAGCAATTATCCTTCAATAAAAAATAAATTTATATGGTTCAGGAAACTCAAACAGAGGCTCTGTATCAACCTAGAGGGGTGAGATGTGGGGGTAGATAGGAGGGAGGTTCCAAAGGGAGGGGATATATGTATACCTATGGATGATTCATGCTGACTTTTGACAGAAAACAACAAATTTCTGTAAAGCAATTATCCTTCAATAAAAAATAAATTAATTTTAAAAAACCACCTTGGACTATCAGGGTCAAATTTATGAAATACTGAAAAAAAGACAAAGTCTTCAAATGTTTTAGAGATTAAAAAGAGGTGACCTACTAGGGGAGAAAAATCATAATGATACTAATTTTTTGTATTTTGAACTGTGGTGTTGGAGAAGACTCTTGAGAGTCCCTTGGATTGCAAGGAGATCCAGCCAGTCCATTCTGAAGGAGATCAACCCTGGGATTTCTTTGGAAGGAATGATGCTAAAGCTGAAAGTCCAGTACTTTGGCCACCTCATTCGAAGAGTTGACTCATTGGAAAAGACTCTGATGCTGGGAGGGATTGGGGGCGGGAGGAGAAGGGGACGACCAAGGATGAGATGGCTGGATGGCATCATGGACTCGATGGATGTGAGTCTGAGTGAACTCCGGGAGATGGTGATGGACAGGGAGGCCTGGCGTACTGCGATTCATGGGGTCACAAAGAGTCGGACACGACTGAGGGACTGAACTGAACTGACTTTATCACAGAAATTGGCTTGATGCTTCTGGCTTCTAGACTTGTAAGGAAATAAATTTGTGTTATTTTAAAACACCAAGTTTGTAGCTTGTTACAGCAGCCATCCAAACCTAATACACAAAGTTGTGTCAGAGGGGACGCGAGGCAGCTGAGACATCTGACTATAATTAACTGGGCCTAGAACCTAAGTCTGTTTTATGTACAAACCCAGAGTGATTTTTTTTCACAATTTAATCTTTTTATGATTTTTAATCATTCATTTATTTGGTTGCGTCAGGCAGCATGTGGGATCTAGTTCCCTGACCAGGGACTGAATCCATGCCCCCTGCATTGGGAACACAGAGTCTTAACCACTAAACCACCAGGGAAGTACCCCTTTTCACAATTTTAAAATATATCAGATTTTTCCAGGGAAGACTGGGGGTTTAGTAGTCAGAACTTCACCAAGAGTTGTTTCCTTAAAACAAACAAACAAAAAAAAACAAAACAGATGTATGCATGTAGGTTATATTATGCATTGATTCCCTTCCAGGAGATATAAACTATTTGTTGGGGAAAAAAGGGGGAGCTTTTCAGGACTTCCTTGGTGGTCCAGTGGCTAAGACGCCAAGCTCCCAGCTCTGGGGGCCTGGATGAGATCCCTGGTCTAGATCCCACATGTCACACCTAAAACATTCTGCAAGCCACCACAAAGACGGAAGGTCCCTTGTGTCAGAACTAAGACCTGCTACAGCCAAATCAATAAATATTAAAAAGAAAGAAAGAAAAGAGGACTTCAGATTACGTAACGACAAGCTGATAATGACAACTCTCAAATTCTGCTGTTGTTGTTATGTACCTCCACTATCTAAGAGATCTGTGTCCTGTGGTACCCACTCCCTCACCTGCAGGAAGCATATTACTTCAATACAGCATTCTTTTCCACTGAGAATGATTCTGGGTAAAAGTTCTGCTCCACTGAGAGCACTAAGCAGCTTTGGCTGAAGTCAGTGGCTGTCCTTTCATCCAGACCCAGAATGCGCCTTGACCTGAAAAGCCTTTTCCCTCCCTGAAGGCCACTGCTGGTCTTAGACACCCCCTCCTCAAGAGGACCCTACCCCCCCGGGCAAGACAGGAGTCTGCCCTTGGCTTTCCCACCGCTGCTGTCCTCTCCTCGGTCATCACACCCATCCCCCAGCTTGCAAAAGTTGAAAGTTGAATATTTAGTCCTTCAGTCATGTCCAACTCTGCGACCCCATGGACTGTAGCTTGCCAGGCTCCTCTGTCCATGGGATTTTCCAGGCAAGAGTACTGGAGTGGGTTGTCATTTCCTTCTCCACCAGCTTGCAAAGTGCCGGATTATTTCTCTCTCCCCGTCTAAATGAGAGCTCCTTGAGAACAGGAGCTATGACACATCCCTTGTGCTTAACAGAGTGCCTGGTAGGCAGCAGCTGCTCAATAAATCTCTTTCAAAATCAGACATACGAATCGACACCACCCGCGCTTGCCTTCCGATTTTCTATTTCATGCTCTTCTGAAACTTACCGATTTCCTTCTGACTGACGATTTTTGATTTAGAGGTGCTAATAGATTCAGTCAGTTTGCAGTAAAGCTGGGGGCCTGTGAGGAGCGCATGTCATTTTGGTCACCCGCCTGCCAAACAGCCCTCGGTCGGGAGAATTCCGGCCCTGGTCGGAGGGCAGGCATGAGGCCGAGATGGGATCAGGTAGGTGCTCCTATGCAGCATTTAGCCTCTTGATGGAGATGGAAGGACGCTAAGACAGAGTCAGTCAGGGCCATCAGCACAGCTGTGGTGGACCCTACAGCCCAAAGCAGGGGTGGAGGGCTCAGAGCAGGGATGGGGGCGGGTCCCAGAGCAATGTAGGGGGGCGATTCCAGAGCTGCAGCATCTGATGGGATGCTGGTGAGCGTTTGGGGTTTAGAGGAATAATAAGAAATGTACATGGTGATGAGGGGGCTTCCCTGGTGGCTCAGCAGTAAAGAATCCTCCTGTAGTGCAAGAGATGCAGGAGACGTGGGTTCAATCCCTGGGTCAGGAAAATCCCCTGGAGAAGGAAATGGCAACCCACTCCAGTATTCTTGTCTGGGAAACCCCATGGTCAGAGGAGCCTGGTGGGCTACAGTCCATGGAGTTGCAAGAGTCAAACAGGACTGAACAACTGAGCAAGTGCATGACGGTGGTGAGGGCAGTGGTGGGCTAAACAGATGGCTCCTGGGAGGTCCTGATAAGCCCTGTCTTGTTTGGACCTGTCTGAGCCCGGTTCTCCAGCTCCCTGTCAGTTACGTGAGTTCCCAGAGACCCCCTATTCTCACCCTTGTCCCAGATTCCTGCTTCTTTCCGCACAGCTTCTTTCTTCCTATGTCTCCCACCAAATCTTCAACCTCACGCTCCAGCCGGCCCCACCCCTGAGTGGAATCCATCTCGTTTCCTGGGCGCTTCCCCATCCTGCCCCTAACACACCTCAGACCTTGGTCCCCCGGCCCTCCAAGCTCTGCGGCTGCACAGGGATGTCGCCCTCACTCTCGAGGAGAGGACCGAGGCCAGAGGTCCGGCCCCAGGTGAGCGAGGACGTGGTGCTCCAGTTGGAATTTCCCTGTTGGAATTCCCACAGGTGAGAGGTGGAGCCCAAAGTCTACAAAAGCTCCTTGATGGAAACTCATGTGTCACTTTTTCACGTGTTCCTATGGTTCATTCTCATTGTCTGACGCCATATTTAAGACAAACTATCTTCTTAGTTCAGAAGGTGCCCGACCAGCCCTCCTCGTCAATGAAACTGCGTCACAGGCGGAGGAACTTCGGTTTCTTCTTGCTCCACCCAGGGGCCTACCTGGGTCATAAATGAGCAACACTAATCTCTAATGATGCCTCACTTTGTTACCCTGGGAAATGCTCCAAGTTCAATGAAATTTTTTGGATGGAGGGGTGTGGAGGGATTAGTCAAATCCTCCTGTCACAATAAGAAGAATGAAGACTGTGAAAGTGTCCTGCTCAAGTATTCTGCTTGGCACAGCCCTCCACACGTGGCAGAGAGCATGTCACTCAGTGTGACGGCAATTCCATGCTTGTGGTGGGCACAAGCACTCACTCTCTGTCAGTGAGGAAATGCAGGCGCAGAGGGACTGTGGCAGACACGGAGGACCCCTTCCAGCGTTCTCGGGTAGGCTCTTGCCTAACTCCCAGAAATGAACCGTCTGAGAGACACACACGCCCACAAAGCTAAAGACCTTATTGGGAAGGGGCGCCCGGGCAGAGAGCAGCAGGGTAAGGGAACCCAGGCGCACTGCTCTGCCACGTGCCTCGCAGTCTCGAGTTATAAGGTGATGGGGTTACCTTCTGGGTTGTCTCTGGACTATCGTCTTGCTTGGCACATATTTGGTCTGACTCAGGTCCCTCCTGGTGGCAAGCGCATCTCTTAGCCAAGATGGACTCCAGTGCAAAGGATTCTGGGAGGTTGGTAGGATGTCTTTTTGGCCCCTCTCAGATTCTCTTGGTTAGCTTTTGTTGGCAGCACCGCGTTCTTTATTGGGACCTCCTATTGTGAGACAACTCAGGCAAATAGTTCTCATGCCTGGCCAAGGCAGGCAATTTTGATCAACTATTCTATAACAGGGCTTTCCTAAGCTGAAACTCCAGTACTTTGGCCACCTCATGAGAAGAGTGGACTCACTGGAAAAGACCCTGATGCTGGGAGGGATTGGGGGCAGGAGGAAAAGGGGACGACAGAGGATGAGATGGCTGGATGGCATCACTGACTCAATGAACGTGAATTTGAGTGAACTCCGGGAGTTGGTGATGGACAGGGAGGCCTGGCGTGCTGCGATTCATGGGGTCGCAAAGAGTCAGACACGACTGAGCAACTGATCTGATCTGATCTGAAGGTCACAAAGCTGGTGACAGGCAGTCTTAGCTGCTAAGCCCTGAAGAACAGAAGGAAAAAGTAGAATGAAGAAAGAATGAGGGAAATGTTATAGAGTGGCAGAACAACACTTCCTGGAAATCGTGATCTTCTAGAATAATCTTGGGCAAATAACTAACACAAAGGGTTGTGTACCAACCTTTTGGTACTAAAGGCAAATTTATTTAAAAAAATGATATGCTGGAGGGTCTTCCCTGGTAGTCCAGGGGTTAAGAATCCACCTTGCAATGCAAGGGATGCGATCCCTGGTCAGGGAACTAATATCCTACAGGCTGTGGAACAATGAGGCCTATGAGCCATAACAAAAGACTCCGAATGGCACAACCAGGATCTCATGTGCTGCAGCTAAGACCTGGCACAGCCAAATACACAAGTAAATAAATCTCTTTAAAAAATGCTAGATTTTTATTTTTTTATTTTATTTATTTTTAGAGCTTCCATTTTACTTTATTTTACTTTACAGTACTCTATTGGTTTTGGCATACATTGACATGAATCTGCCACGGGTGCACACGAACTCCCAAACATGAAGCCCCCTCCCACCTCCCACCCCACTAGAGTTTTAAATACATTGACTGAGTGACTGAAAAGAACTCTCTGTTTTCTCTTCCCCAAAAGAATAAAGAAAATTCCTCTTATGGAAGCAAACAAAGGCGACAATTTAACATAAATACATTATTCTGGAGCAATTCACATACAACATTCCACTATCCTGTTTCTGCTTTATTGACTATGTCAAAGCCTTTGACTGTGTGAATTATAACAAACTGGACAATTCTTCAAGAGATGGGAATACCAGCCCACCTCACCTGCCTCCTGACAAATCTGTATGCAAGTCAAGAAGCAACAGTTAGAACTGGACATGGAACAACAGATTGGTTCTAAACCGGGAAAGGAGTACGTCAGGGCTGTATATTGTCACCCTGCTTATTTAACTTATATGCAGAGTACATCATTTTGCCTCTTGAGAAACCTATATGTAGGTCAGGAAGTAACAGTTAGAACTGGGCATGGAACAACAGACTGGTTAAGAATAGGAAAAGGAGTACATCAAGGCTGTATATTGTCACCCCGCTTATTTAACTTATATGCGGAGTACATCATGAGAAACGCTGGGTTGAAAGAAGCACAAGCTTGAATCAAGATTGCCAGGAGAAATATCAATAACCTCAGATATGCAGATGACACCACCCTTATGGCAGAAAGTGAAGAGGAACTAAAAAGCCTCTTGATGAAAGTGAAAGAGAAGAGTGAAAAAGTTGGCTTAAAGCTCAATATTCAGAAAACGAAGATCATGGCATCCGGTCCCATCACTTCATGGGAATAGATGGGGAAACAGTGGAAACAATGTCAGACTTTATTTTTCTGGGCTCCGAAATCACTGCAGATGGTGATTGTAGCCATGAAATTAAAAGACGCTTACTCCTTGGAAGGAAAGTTATGGCCAACTTAGACAGCATATTCAAAAGCAAAGACATTACTTTGCCAACAAAGGCCCATGTAGTGAAGGCTATGGTTTTTCCAGTGGTCATGTATGGATGTGAAAGTTGGACTGTGAAGACAGCTGTACACCAAAGAATTGATGCTTTTGAACTGTGGTGTTGGAGAAGACTCTTGAGAGTTCCTTGGACTGCAAGGAGATCCAACCAGTCCATTCTAAAGGAGATCAGGCCTGGGTTTTCTTTGGAAGGACTGATTCTAAAGCTGAAACTCCTATACTTTGGCCACCTAGTGCAAAGAGTGGACTCATTGGAAAAGACTTAGAGGCTGGGAGAGATTGGCGGCAGGAGGATAAGGGGATGACAGAAGATGAGATGGCTGGATGGCATCACTGACTCAATGGACATGAGTTTGGGTAATCTCCTGGAGTTGGTGATGGACAAGGAGGCCTGGTGTGCTGTGATTCATGGGGTTGCAAAGAGTCGGACATGACTGAGTGACTGAACTGAACTGAACTGAGAATATGGAAGCAACCTAGATGTCCACTGACAGATGAATGGATAAAGAAGTTGTTGTACATAGACACAATGGAGTATTCATTTCAGTTCAGTCATTCAGTCATGTCCGACTCTTTGTGACCCTATGGACTGCAGCACGCCAGGCTTTCCTGTCCATCACCAACTCCTGGAGTTTACTCAACTCATGTTTATTGAGTCAGTGATGCCATCCAACCATCTCATCTTCTGTCATCCCCTTATCCTCCCACCTAAAATCTTTCCCAGCATCAGGGTCTTTTCAAATGAATCAGTTCTTCACATCAGGCAACTAGTTGCCAAAGTGTAGGAACATTACTCAGCCATCAAAGGGAATGTATTGAGTCAGTTCTAATGAGGTGGATGAACCTAGAACCTGTCATACAGAGTGAAGTAAGTCAGAAAGAGAAAGATAAATGTATTCTAACACATATATATTGAATCTAGAAAAATGGTACCAAAGAATTTATTTACAGGGCAGCAATGGAGAAACAGACATAGAGATAGGTTTATGGACATGGGGAGAGGGGAAGAGAGGGTGAGATGTATGGAAAGAGTAACATGGAAACTTACATTACCATATGTAAAATAGATAGCCAATGGGAATTTGCTGTATGGTTCAGGAAACTCAAACAGAGGCTCTGTATCAACCTAGAGGGGTGGGATGTGGGGGTAGATAGGAGGGAGGTTCCAAAGGGAGGGGATATATGTATACCTATGGATGAGTCATGTTGAGTTTTGACAGAAAACAAATTTCTGTAAAGCAATTATCCTTCAATGAAAAATAAATTAATTTAAAAAAAACCACCTTGGACTATCAGGTTCAAATTTATGAAACACTGAAAAAAAGACAAAATCTTCTAATGTTTTAGAGATTAAAAAGAGGTGACCTACTAGGGGAGAAAAATCATAATGATACTAATTTTTTGTAACACTTAATGCTAAGAAATATGGAGCAATATCTATAAAATCTTAAGGGATATAAATTTTTATATTCTCCACTAAGCAAGTTATTATTCAAGTGTTAGGCAAAATAAAGACCTTTCAAACACGAGAAGTTGAACTTCTTTGGGAAAAGAAGTTACTACAGGATGTTCTCTAGCAAAATGAGAAAGGAAATAATAGAGAAGACACATGAGTGTTGAATAAAGTAATGAATATGGCATCAATAAGTCTAAATAGTCATGAACTGATCACAAAAAGTAGGTTTGAGTTTAGTGGAGTTGTAAGGCAGAGTTCNCAAACACGAGAAGTTGAACTTCTTTGGGAAAAGAAGTTACTACAGGATGTTCTCTAGCAAAATGAGAAAGGAAATAATAGAGAAGACACATGAGTGTTGAATAAAGTAATGAATATGGCATCAATAAGTCTAAATAGTCATGAACTGATCACAAAAAGTAGGTTTGAGTTTAGTGGAGTTGTAAGGCAGAGTTCCTAAAACAGAAGCATAAAACATGAGTTATTAGTGTAAGTCATTTGAGAGATTCCTGATTTTTAACTTACTATGTTTAACATTTCAATAAGTCTAAATAGTCATGACCTGATCACAAAAAGTAGGTTTGAGTTTAGCGGAGTTATAAGGAAGAGTTCCTAAAACAGAAGCATAAAACATGCGTTATTAGTGTAAGTCATCTGAGAGATTCCTGATTTTTAACTTACTATGTTTAACATCTAAAGGTTGATGTATTTTAAAAATATAAGCCGAGGACAACTAATTTAAGTTAAAATTAAGCTGGTAAGGGAAAATTGGTTGTATAATTAGTACAAATGTAGTAATCACAACCCCCAAAATATATAGTGAGGCAATATGCTACTATTAATGGTTAATTTTATTTGAGGGTTTATTACATGCTAGATACTCTGCCAGGTGGGTACTTTTATCATCACAACTTATATTAATAGATGAGGAAACTGAGGACAGAGAGATTAAGCAATTTACCCAGAGTCATCAGCTAGCAAGAGGCAAAGCCAGGCAATCTCACTTCACAGCCATGCTATTAATCACTACCCTAAATATTGTGTCCTTGACACATTATTGGAATATAAATTTTTCAAAATTTACCCATAAAAGAGAAAACCCAATACTCTTTTAAAATACAGTTTACAGGCATTTTTCCAATCTGTGTCAGATAGATTTCTTATATCCTGTATACTGTGTAGTATCAGTAACCCATTGTTACAAACTTCTATGGAACAAACCACTTTATATGTGACCACATGAATGAACCTGGAGGACATTATGCTAAGTGAAATAAGACAGTCACAGAAAAGATATTGCATAATTCCATTTATATGACATATTTAAAAATAGTCAAATACATAAAATCAAAATCAAAGAGTGGAATGGTGGTTGCCAGGGGCTGAAGGAAGATACAAATGGGAGGTTACCAATCAATGGGCATAAAGTTNGAACCTGGAGGACATTATGCTAAGTGAAATAAGACAGTCACAGAAAAGATATTGCATAATTCCATTTATATGACATATTTAAAAATAGTCAAATACATAAAATCAAAATCAAAGAGTGGAATGGTGGTTGCCAGGGGCTGAAGGAAGATACAAATGGGAGGTTACCAATCAATGGGCATAAAGTTTTAATTAAACAAAATTAATAAGTTCTAGAAATCTATGATACAATTTTGCATGTATAGCTAACAATCATATATTGTACACTTAAAACACTTTTAAAGGTAGGTCTCATTTTAAGTGTTCTTACCACATTAAGAGCCTCTCGATGAAAGTGAAAGAGGAGAGTGAAAAATTTGGCTTAAAACTCAACATTAAGAAAACTAGGATCATGGCATTTGGTCCCATCACATCATGGCAAATAGATGGGAAAACAGTGAAAACAGTGTCAGACTTTAATTTTGGGGGCTCCAAAATCACTGCAGATGGTGATTGCAGCTATGAAATTAAAAGACCCCTGCTCCTTGAAAGAAAAGCTATGACCAATCTAGACAGCATATTAAAAAGCAGAGTTTTTACTTTGCCAACAAAGGTCCATCTAGTCAAAGCTATGGTTTTTCCAGTAGTCATGTATGGATGTGATGCAAACTAGTACAGCCACTATGGAGAACAGTGTGGAGATTCCTTAAGAAATTGCAAATAGAACTGCCAATACTCTTTTAAAATACAGTTTACAGGCATTTTTCCAATCTGTGTCAGATAGATTTATTATATCCTGTATACTGTGTAGTATCAATAACCCATTGTTACAAACTTCTATGGAACAAACCACTTTATATGTGACCACATGAATGAACCTTGAGGACATTATGCTAAGTGAAATAAGACAGTCACAGAAAAGATATTTCATAATTCCATTTATATGAGATATTTAAAAATAGTCAAATACATAAAATCAAAATCAAAGAATGGAATGGTGGTTGCCAGGGGCTGAAGGAAGATACAAATGGGAGGTTACCAATCAATGGGCATAAAGTTTTAATTAAACAAAATGAATAAGTTCTAGAAATCTATCATACAATTTTGCACGTATAGCTAACAATCATATATTGTATACTTAAAAAAATTTTAAGGGTAGGTCTCATTTTAAGTGTTCTTACCACATTAAGAGCCTCTCGATGAAAGTGAAAGAGGAGAGTAAAAAATTTGGCTTAAAACTCAACATTAAGAAAACTAGGATCATGGTATTTGGTCCCATCACTTCATGGCAAATAGATGGGGAAACAGTGAAAATAGTGTCAGACTTTAATTTGGGGGGCTCCAAAATCACTGCAGATGGTGATTGCAGCTATGAAATTAAAAGACTCCTGCTCCTTGAAAGAAAAGCTATGACCAATCTAGACAGCATATTAAAAAGCAGAGATTTTACTTTGCCAACAAAGGTCCATCTAGTCAAAGCTATGGTTTTTCCAGTAGTCATGTATGGATGTGAAATTTGGACTATAAAGAAAGCTTAGCAGTGAAGAATTGGTGCTTTTGAACTGTGGTTTGAGGAAGACTCTGAGAGTCTCTTGACTGCAAGGAGATCCAACTAGTCCATCCTAAAGGAAATCAGTCTTGAATATTCACTGGAAGGACTGATGCTGAAGCTGAAGCTTCGATACTTTGACCACCTGATGCGAAGAACTAACTCATTTGAAAAGACCCTGAAGCTGCAAAAGATCGAAGGCAAGAGGAGAAGGGGATGACAGAGGATGAGATGGCTTGATGGCATCACTAACTCAATTGACATGAGTTTGAGTAAGCTCCAGGAGTTAGTGATGGACAGGGAGGCCTGGCATGCTGCAGTCCATGGGGTCACAAAAAGCTGGACCCAGCTGAGCTACTGAACTGAACTGAATTGAACCACAATAATATAAAAAAACAGACAAACCTAGTGGCTTGAAACGACCATCATTTGCTCTCATGTATATGGGTCACCTCGGAGAAGGCAATGGCACCCCACTCCAGTACTCTCACCTGGAAAATCCCATGGATAGAGGAGCCTGGTAGGCTGCAGTCCATGGGGTTGCTAAGAGTCAGACATGACTAAGCAACCTAACTTTCACTTTTCACTTTCATGCATTGGAGAAAGAAATGGCAACCCACTCCAGTGTTCTTGCCTGGAGAATCCCAGGGATGAGGGAACCTGGTGGGCTGCTGTCTATGGGGTCGCACAGATTCGGACATGACTGAAGTGACTTAGCAGCAGCCCCAGCAGCATATGGGTCACCTGAGGCTCTGCTCTAGGCTGGGTCCAACAAGGGTGGGTAGGCTTAGTTCTACATGTCTTTCATCCTCTGCTTGGCACTGTGCTTTTCACTGCACAGTGGCTGATTTATAAGCAAGCTCAAATATGCCCACAAGTGCAAGTTCTTTTCAAACCTTTGGTTCCATCATGCCTGTTAACATTCCACTGACCAAACAAGAGACAGGAAAGTCATATGGCAAAGGATGGGAACATAGGCGGGATTATGAAGTAGGTCTATCAATGCAACATGACATCACTGATCTACCTTTTTTGTTAGTTGGGAGAAAAATCATATAAATGAAACATATATGAGGATTTGCAAGACAAAAAGCATGTTGAGAACAGTGTAGATATTACAGTCATTAGCACCCATATGGCCCAAAGAGTGTAAAACACTTTGCACTTAAAATACTGGGTGAAATAATAAATTATTTTTCACTTGTTCAAAGATAACCTTCCTTAACCATAATGATCCTGCAAGGATGGGATGCTTGGATCCTCCTAGGTTTAGTATTGAGACTACCTTCCTTGTAACAACTAGGGGAGGAAGGTGAAGAGAAGCGAAGAGTTAAAATATTTAAGAAAATACACCTATAAATACCCCTCTAGTATCTCTGTATCTGTCTCTATGTATAGAGGTATATTTGCCTTAGATATATTATATGAGTATCTATCTTCTGTTAGTAAAAATTAAAAATGATGAGTGCATAATGGTGAATGAGATTTTTTTTTTTCATTCTAGGTAGGTGTTTGAGAAGAAGTTTTACAAGTGGTGGAAAGAACGTTTGATGGCATACTCTAGAAACACTTTTTGCCCTCAACCTGCCATTAATAAAAGATAAAATCTTGAACAAATTCCTTAACTTCTCTGAGTGACAATTTGCTTATCATTAAAATTGGGCTGGAGGATCTCTAAGATTCTCTTCAACTCTAAGGATTTAAGAAGGAAATTTAAAAAGTGGAAATATGACCACAGTATAGATAGAAATTCATTGAAATGCATTTGGTAAAATGAGGAGCAGCAGCTGATTTATAAGAAGCAATAACATGCTCTCTGAAGTGATTAATTATAATTGAGCAGTTACTATTGATATATATACGGATAGCTCTCATGAATAAAATTGTAAATCTCACTCCCAATTTATGTTCTTTTTCGAACAAAGAGGAGAAGCAAGGTATTTCAGTTTTAGATAAATTATGAATAGAAGAAAACTAAAGGTTATAAAGCTTATACTAGATTATAATTCATTTACTAATCTCTGACTCAAAGTGACATACTAAAGTAAGAAAATAAATATTATTGATGCTTTTGAACTGAGGTGTTGGAGAAGACTCTTGAGAGTCCCCTGGAGTGCAAGGAGGTCCAACCAGTCCATTCTGAAGGAGATCAGCCCTGGGATTTCTTTGGAAGGACTGATGCTAAAGCTGAAACTCCAGTACTTTGGCCACCTCATGCGAAGAGTTGACTCATTGGAAAAGACTCTGCTGCTGGGAGTGATTGGGGGCAGGAGGAGAAGGGACAACAGAAGATGAGATGGCTGGATGGCATCACTGACTCGATGGATGTGAGTCTGAGTGAACTCCGGGAGTTGGTGATGGACAGGGAGGCCTGGCATGCTGCGATTCATGGGGTCGCAAAGAGTCAGATACGACTGAGCTACTGAACTGAACTGAACTGAACTGAATCTCCGATTCAAAGTGACATACTAAAGTAAGAAAACAAGAGATATCATTGTGGCCTTGCCCTAAGATATATCATTTCTAATTGGCAATACTTGCTGTATTATATTATGGAAGAGCCTAGTTACCATTTGTTCTATTGACCCAAAATGTTATGACTGTGTTCCAAACATCTCTACCTTCCTCGAAGAAGTTATAAATACAAAATACACTAATGTGTATGAATATACATTATAGATTAGGTTTATATATACAAAATGATTCACTTTACCAACTAGGAGTACCAATATATCACATTTTTGTTAACTTGACAGGGAATTATTCAAGCAATAACATGCATGGGACATGCATATTCCATTTGAATACTCCTCCTTCCTTACTCTCCAAGTTGGTCAGATGCCTTTCTCAGTCCAAAGACTCTCAATGATATTTCAAAGATAATTGCAAATTTACATAGATTTTCTACTTATGATTTCTCATTGGTATCATTATTGAACACTGGTCCTATTCACTTCCATACTTGTTCCGCGCTTGATGGTAATTCCTTTCTAGTCTAAGTTCCTACATTGACTTCCCTATCTACTTTTTTTTCCCCTCAGCATGAACTTGGCCTTTATTTTATCTTTAATTAATTTTTGTTGGAATATAGTTGATTTACACTGTAATGTTAGTTTCTGATGTATGGCAAAGTGAGTCAGTTATATATATATACACATATCTACTTTTTTCTAGATTCTTTGGCCATGCAGGCCATTACAGAATATTGAGTGGAGTTCCCTGTGCTGTACAATAGATACTTATTGCTTTATCTGTTTTATACATAGTAGTGTATGTACGTCAAATTGAATCTCCCAATTTTACCACCTTTTCCTCTTGGTAACCATAAGTTTGTTCTCTACATCTGTGACACTGTGTTTTGTACAGACGTTTATTTGTACCATTTTTTTATACCTCACATATAAATGATATCATATGACATTTGTCTTTCTCTTTCTGCCTGTCTTCACTCAGTATGACAGTCTCTAGGTCCATCCATGTCACTGCAAATGGCATATTTCATTCTTTCCTATGGCTGAGTAATATTTCATTGTATATATGGGCCATATCATCTTTATCCATTCAAATGTCGTTGGACATATAGATTGCTTCCATATCCTGGCAATTGTAATAGAGCTTCAATGAACATGGAGTTTATGTGTCTCTTTGAATTATGGTTTTTTGCAGATACACGCCCAGGAATGTGACTGCCAGATCATGTAGTAGCTCTGTTTTTAGTTTTGTAAGGAACCTCCATACTGTTCTCCATAATGGTGCCACCAATTTACATTCACACCAACAGTGTAGGAGGGTTCTCTTTTCTCCACACCTTCTCCAGCATTTACTGTTCGTAGATTTTGACTTTGCTACATTCTTCGGTTCAACATATTAAGACTGAGTTCTGGAGTCATGTAACCTAGATTTGAATTTTGCCTTTGCTTCTTTTTGGCTGTGTGACTCGAGCCAAGTTATCTAACTTATCTTCATCTAACTTTTTTCCTTAACTATAAAATAGAGATATTAATACAATTTATCCCACATTGTTGTTGTGAACATTAAGTGAGACAATATATAACAAGCAGAGTGCTTGGCACCTATAAGATTTGTATTAATAAAAAACATATGCTCCTGCTACCAATATGACTACTACTACTATTCAGTTCAGTTCAGTTCAGTCACTCAGTCGTGTCAGACACTTTGCGATCCCATGAATCACAGCACGCCAGGCCTCCCTTGTCCATCACAAACTACCGGAGTTTACCGAAATTCATGTCCATCGAGTTGGTGATGCCATCCAGCCATCTCATTCTCTGTCGTCCCCTTCTCCTCCTGCCCCCAGTCCCTCCCAGCATCACGGTCTTTTCCAGTGAGTCAACTCTTCGCATGATGTGGCCAAAGTATTGGAGTTTCAGCTTCAGCATCATTCCTTCGAATGAACACCCAGGACTGACTTCCTTTAGAATGGACTGGTTGGATCTCCTTGCAGTCCAAGGGACTCTCAAGAGTCTTCTCTAACACCACAGTTCAAAAGCATCAATTTTTCGGCACTCAGCTTTTCACAGTCCAACTCTCACGTCCATACATGACTACTGGAAAAACCATAGCCTTGATAAGATGGACCTTAGTCGGCAAAGTAATGTCTCTGCTTTTTAATATGCTGTCTAGGTTGGTCATAACTTTCCTTCCAAGGAGTAAACGTCTTTTAATTTCATGGCTGCAATCACCATCTGCAGTGATTTTGGAGCCCAACAAAATAAAGTCTGACACTGTTTCCAGTGTTTCCCCATCTATTTCCCATGAAGTGATGGGACTAGATGCCATGATCTTTGTTTTCTGAATGCTGAGGTTTAAGCCAATTTTTTCACTTTCCTCTTTCACTATCATCAAGAGGCTTTTTAGTTCCTCTTCACTTTCTGCCATAAGGATGGTGTCATCTGCATATCTGAGGTTATTTATATTTCTCCCGGCAATCTTGATTCCAGCTTGTGCTTCATCCAGCCCAGTGTTTCTCATGATGTACTCTGCATATAAGTTAAATGAGCAGGATGACAATATACAGCCTTGATGTACTCCTTTTCCTATTTGGAACCAGTCTGTTATTACATGTCAAGTTCTAACTGTTGTTTCCTGACCTGCATATAGTTTCTCGAGAAGCAGGTCAGATGGTCTGGTATTCTCATCTCTTTCAGAATTTTCCACAGTTTATTGTGATCCACACAGTCAAAGGCTTTGGCATAGTCAGTAAAACAGAAATAGAAGTTTTTCTGGAACTCTCTT
>SJYX01012795.1:0-22267 GCA_006410675.1 Oreotragus oreotragus | reverse complement strand
TTCCCATGAAGTGATGGGACCAGATGCCATGATCTTAGTTTCCTGAATGTTGAGCTTTAAGCCAACTTCCCTAATTTACCTGATGCTATTTATTTAGTTTTGAAAATTTTTGGCAGCACTCGGTGCCACAGGGACCTTAGTTCTCTGATTAGGGTTGGAACCCACATCCCCTGCACTGGACCACCAGTGACATCCCCTGCTGTTTATTTTTCAGCTGTCTTAAAGAGCTGCGCCATGCATTCTGCATCTAGTGGGAGAAAGATGGTAAGTCTGTTTCTTTACTTTTCTCTTTTAACTTTACCTTTTAAAAAAGTTTTTATTATGAAACATAATATGCATAAGAAAAGAGCATAAGGGATATATATATAACTCTATATACACATATATATATCATTAAATGAGTATAAATTTACATAATATTTGCATAAGAAAAGAGCATAATATATATATAACTATATGCACATATATAGTTATATCCATATAGCTGAATGAGTATAAATTGACATAAGAAAAGAGCATAAATATATATATATAATATATGCATATATATATACACATATATATAGTTAAATGAGTATGAATTGACACAACCACTCAGGTTAAGAAATAAAACATTTTTGATATCACTGATGACTCATTCCCCTCCTTGCTAGAAGTAACTGTTAACTACTGACTTTATAGGAACTATTTCCATACTTTTCTTTTATTTACCATCTATACCACAGTATGACTTAATTATACCTTTTTCGAACTTTATTTAAATCAAATGTACTCTTTTATGTCTGACTTTCTTTCGTTTGACAGTGTTTGTGAGACTCATCCATGTCGTTGTGCATAGCTGTTGTTAATTAATTTTCATTTCTCTGTACCATTGTATAAACAGACAGCAATATGTTATCCATTCAAAATTGGTGAGCCTTTGGGCTGTTTCAGGTTTGGGTGTTGTAAGGAACAATGCTGTGTAACGTTTTTAGATGCTTCTCATGGAGCACACGTGCATGAGTTCTTGAAGATAGAGACCCACGAGTGAAATGGCTGGGTCACAGGGTATATCTTCAGCATTAATAATAACAGCAAACCGTTTTCTTAAGTTTTAGTCCCATTTACACTCTCTGCAGCAATATATGAGAATCCCTGTGGCTTCATGGGGCTGTTCTTGGACATGTTTGTTCCTATTGTGCATTGCACAAATGATGTTCAATATACATTCATTAAGGCATGGAATTGACAGCTGGCTATGACTGTGTTTTGTGTGCCTGAGATGAAATCCTTTTGTTCAAATTTTGAAAAGCCTTGGGTTATGCTCCACTTTCATTAGAAAGGAATTGAGGACATGTCACAACAATTATCTCCAGTGGAAAATGTGCTAAAGGAGGCTAATGATGATTCAAGAAGGAGAGCGGAGACACTTAGTCCTTTGAAGATGAAAATGGCATATCAAAGGCCATCATCTCCTTATTTTAGCGTGTTAGAGTCGGTGGGAAGCTGGGGACTGGGAGATGGAAGGAATATAAAAGAGAGATTATTTCAAGAACCACAGGACACGAAAGAAAAGAATAACAGGAAATTCCACGGTTGAGGAAGAGTGTGTGAGTCATTTGTTGTTCTGTGTCAAGAATCACAATTCACTCTATCAAAGTGATGGTATTCAAGACAAGCTAGGAAGAATTTGAGCCGTGCAGTGTTAAGCAGATGACACCACTCCATTTCTGGACTCCAATTTTTGGTCCTGACTTCCTCCCCAAAACTAGTTTAAACTGGCAAACTTGAAAAATCTTTAAAACCTGGCAGACAGTTTAATACAGAAGGATGATCTCAGGGTCTTATAAGGGTAAGTTACAAAATTCTTAAACTCCTTCTGAATCTGGTACAGATGAAAAAATTGCAATAAGAAAAAAGGATATTCTGAATTAAGTGAGAATTCCTGCACAACCCCCCTGAAGAAATCAGTCTTTGAATAATAAAGTAAAATCAATGTACAACTGGACTAAACTTAATAATGAGAGTAAACATTTTTTATGATGACATTTATTTTATACACCACATTCTGGATGTGTATGATTTTCTCAGTCCTCCCTAAAATGTTATGAGGCAGAAAATATCTTCATTTTACAACACTGAGGCAAAGAGAGGTTAAGTGACTCAGTGAAGGTCATGCAGCCAGTCAGAGTTGCAGCTGAGAAACAAATAGATAAAATGATCCCAGAGCCTACCTTCTGGGTTTTATTTTGGGTTGTTTGCTCTTAATTTATATACAGTAAAACTCATTTGATTTTGTTGTTACAGTTCTGGGAGTTTTATTACATATATGTTTCTGTGACCACCTTCACAGTCATGACAGCCCCAAGATTTAGAAAACCTCCCTTGTGCTGTTCCTCTGTAGTCTCACCATTCCCCATCTCTAGCTTTTGGCAACTGTTTGGTCTTTTCTAAAATATCATGCAATATACTGTGCATAGGCTTCCCAGGTAAAGAATCCACCTGCCAATTCAGGGGATGCAAGAGATGTGGGTTCAATCCCAGAGTTGAGAAGATACACCTCTCCCACACACACACACACACTGTATAATCTATTAAGTTTGACTTCCTTCACTCAGCACAGTGCCTTTGAGATTCAGCCAAGTTGCTGTAACTATCAGTAATTTGTTTCTTGTATTGATGAGTAGTATTCTATTGTGTGGATGTACCATAGTTTGTTTCTCTACTCACCTTCTAAAGGACATATTGGTTATTTACAGTTTTTTTGGAGTGATTTTGAATAGAGCTGCTATAAACATTTACATATGGGTTTTTGAGTAAATGTATCTCTTCATTCCTTTGGGAGAAGGAAATGGCAACCCACTCCAGTATTCTTGCCTGGAAAATCCCATGGATGGACGAGCCTGGGAGGCTACACCCCATGGGGTCCGCAAAGAGTCAGACACAACTGAGCGACTTCACTTTTACTTCATTCCTTTAGTGTACATNATTTACATATGGGTTTTTGAGTAAATGTATCTCTTCATTCCTTTGGGAGAAGGAAATGGCAACCCACTCCAGTATTCTTGCCTGGAAAATCCCATGGATGGACGAGCCTGGGAGGCTACACCCCATGGGGTCCGCAAAGAGTCAGACACAACTGAGCGACTTCACTTTTACTTCATTCCTTTAGTGTACATGTAAGGATTGTGATTTCTTAGCTATGTAATAAGTGTATGTTTACAATTTTATAAGAAATTGCCAAAATATTTTCCTGTATCATTTTACATTCGCAATAGCAAAGCACAAAAGATCTAGTGCTCTCTGAACTTACCAGGACTTGGTAATGTTGGATTTTTAAAAATTTTTTATTGTAGCCATTCTAACATGTATATTGGGATGTCTCATGATTTTAATTTCATTTTCCTAATGACTTATGATGTTGAATATCTTTTCATTTTCTAATTGCCATACAGATATCTTCTTTGAAGTATCTGTTCAAATCTTTTACCTATTTTAAAAATCAGATTGTTTTCTTATTGCTTAGTTTTTACTTTCCTTATATACACTGAATACAAAATTTGGGGGATTTGCAAATATTTTCTCTCAGTATCTGGCTCTCCCTTTCATCCTCTTAACATTTCTTTCTGCAAAGTAGAAGTTTTTTTTTTTTTAATGAAGTATAGTTTATAAATTTGTTATTTTGTGGATCATGCCTTTGCTTTCATGTCTAAGAACTTTTTGCCAAAGGTCACAATTTGTTTGTTTTTTTTTTTGCTGAGATTTTCTTCTGAGTTGTATATGATTTTATTTTCCATTTATATATTTTACTGAGATAGTAGACAAATATTGGTAGACAATTCTGAGATGCATTCTAGAGGGTTCCTCTGAAGGTCTCAGGGAGCCATATCCCAGGTGTTCACTGTGCAGGCCAACTTATACTTGCACGATATTATGCATTGTGCCTTAGATGGGTTCCCCTCTTCTATGATGGAGAAGGCAATGGCAACCCACTCCAGCACTCTTGCCTGGAAAACCCCATGGGCAGAGGAGCCTGNGGGAGCCTGGTGGGCTGCCGTCTATGGGGTCGCACAGAGTCGGCCACGACTGAAGTGACTTAGCAGCAGCCGTGACTTCCCAGGTGGCTCGGTGGTAAAGAATCTGCCAGCCAATGGGAGAGACACAGGAGACTCAGGTTTGATCCTAGCTTAGGAAAATCCCTTGGAGAAGGAAATGGCAACCCGCTCCAGGATTCTTGTCCGAAAATTCCCATGGACAGAGGATCCTGGCGAGTCACTAGTCCATGGGATCCTGGCAGGTCACTAGTCCACGGGCTCCCAAAGAGTCAGACAGAACTGAGTACACACGCACAGTGACAAATGATATAGAGGATTTTTCCACGTACTTATTGGTATTGCATATCTTCTTGGGAGAAATATCTGTTCAAATCGGTTTCCTATGGTTTAACTGACTTTTTGTTGTTGAGTTGTAAGAATTCTTTAAATATTCTGGATATTGGATGAATATCAGAAATATTATGATTTGCAATCATCTCCTTCATTCTGTGAGTTGTCTGCCCTTTCTTGACAGTGCTCTTTGAAGCAAAAAAGTTTAAAAAAAATTTTTTTTTAGCCATACCATGTGGCTTGTGAAAGCTCACCAACTGGGGATCAAACCCATGTCCCCTGCATTGGGAACCCAGAGTCTTCATCACTGGACCACCAGGAAATTCCCTATTTTTAAATCTTGAGTCTGATTTATCTATGTTTTTCTTTGGTTACTTGAGCTTGGGATGTCATATCTGAGAAACCCCTGCTTCACCAAGTTTATGAAGATTTGTGCTTGTGTTGTCTTCTAAGAGTTTTATAGTTTTAGCTCCTACATTNGCCAGTACAGTTCAAAAAACTCCTCAGAAGTTACTTTGGGTGAGGAGTGGGACAGACCTATAACATCCCCTATCTAAAAGGAAACATAGTCTATGGCCCCTCAATTCGAACGAAAATTTAAGAACTGGAAACTGTCGCCAAGACCATGAAATTCTTTGCCTTCGGGATTTAGAAAAGATAGCTGGACAATACCTCTCCAAACAGGGACTGCAAGGTGGACACTTGAGACTCGCGACAAAGCACCATATTTTCCAGGTGAGGCATTCTGGCAGCAACCAGAAGTCAGAGAAGCCCGCGGCCAGCTCCGGGTCCAAAAGCCTAGCTTCACCGACACCACGCTCCCGCCGGAAACCGGACTCGCGGGCTTCTGGGAGGAGCCGGCGTGGCCGAGCGTCGGCGTGACGTCAGCGCGCAAGAGAAGCGTCGACCCCTCCCTAGTCTTTCAAGGCTTGAGGCTGTAGGGCTTTGGCGCCACCGAGGGGCTGTTCCGCTGCTATTTTCTTGTGGTGGGCATCTAGGCCTGTGGTCTTTACCACCTAAAAGTCGGAAGAACGAACAGGCAGTGCTGAAAGGAGCTGAGGAGGCCCCCCGCAGGCTCCCAGTAAGCAGAGAACCCGTGGCTTCAGTTTTCCCGCCTAGAAGCGCCAAGTTTAGAAATCTTTAAGTGATGGATAAGTTTGTCGTGTAGCCCCACCCATGAGGGAAAGGAGGCTGTGGAGGAGAGGCCCCCCTCCACACAGGCAACTGAGGAAAGTGGGCTCAGTTGACCAATAGTCTCAAAAAGTGGGTGTTTTTTTTTCTTTTCTTCAGGAGGGTATGGGAATTTGGTCTCCATTGGGGGCGGGGGGGGGGGTAAACTAAGAGCATTGAACAAACAATTTGAAATTAGTAGCCTTAGTGCGAGCCTAAAAGTGAGAACATCTGGTAATGCCTCTCCCCCTCAACGTGAGGAAGTTCAGGTGTAAGTTGCTGAAGGCAACAAGAGTGAAAAATAACGTTCCTTTTAGCATTATGCTGTTTGTGGAACACTTACTAAAAACCAGACGATAAAAGATTGTGAAAATAAACAAGTATAGAAGCAGACAGAAATGTGTGGTAAAAGGAGGGTTTGGGGTCCGAAAGCTGCTGGATTGGGGCCATTGGCTCAGAGAGACCTTGGAAGAGTTGTTGAACCACTCATACTGCTGCCCAGCCAGGTCCTATGGACCTCCTATGCACAAAGCATTTCTGTGTCCCCCATTTCCTTGATAACAGAAAATAGCCTTCATTCAGCCTCCATGACCATGCCTGAGTTCCAGTGGACACATTCAAGTGGTTGTTACTTAGCCATGGTAGGTGATGTGACCCCAGGGAGAAACAGTAAAGAGCAGCCTTGGGACCGAGTCCTGTTTCCCCATTAAAGGACTTGCACAACATTTTAGGCATTTTGCAGATACTGAACCCCACTCCAGCTGGGAGAAATAAACCGTTAATGATAGTAGGCTGCCCGTAAGTTTTTTGACCCCAGACCAGTTGGACCTGAAGGTTAATAATGTTGGCACCTACTTAACCTCACTACCAACCCATTAGAAGAACGTCAGCAAGCTGCTCACACTCTCTTTGAACAATCACAATAAAACCTCACTATCTTCCCCAAGTTGGGACACAACAGTTTTAAAGGCATTAGTCCGCTGCCCACCCCCACAACTTTGCATGACAAAGTAATAAAGCTATCCTTTCCTGCTGCTGCTGCTGCTNTGCTCACACTCTCTTTGAACAATCACAATAAAACCTCACTATCTTCCCCAAGTTGGGACACAACAGTTTTAAAGGCATTAGTCCGCTGCCCACCCCCACAACTTTGCATGACAAAGTAATAAAGCTATCCTTTCCTGCTGCTGCTGCTGCTAAGTCACTTCAGTTGTGTCCGACTCTGTGCGACCCCATAGACAGCAGCCCACCAGGCTCCCCCGCCCCTGGGATTCTCCAGGCAAGAACACTGGAGTGGGTTGACATTTCCTTCTCCAATGCATGAAAGTGAAAAGTGAAAGTGAAGTCGCTCAGTGGTGTCCAACTCTTAGCGACCCCATGGACCGTAGCCGACAAGGCTCCTCCGTCCATGGGATTTTCCAGGCAAGAGTACTGGAGTGGGGTGCCATTGCCTTCTCCTAATTCACCCAAAACTCTGTCTCTGAGATTTGATTACACTGGTGAACAGAGAAGATGAGCTTTCAGCATCAATTTTGGTGCCCAACATGGGGCTCAACTTTGGGACAGTCCCAGGTTAGTGGGGTGGGGTGGAGGGCGTCCATTGGCTTGATAGACACTGTGAGGTTTTCTCCACACCAGTCTTTTTTTTGAGACAGTAGAGGACTGAAGAATTCCTTGAGAGGCCAGATTGCCTAGAACCCTTGCCTTGAAAGGCAAAGACTTAGTTGTACCCTGTCCTTGCAGCTGGAATTCTGAGGTGGGAATAAACAGCAGAAAAGGGACTGCCCTATCAGCTGCTGAGGCCCTTTGTGCTTTGAGGATGTTCTTCTCTTCCTCTTGCCTGGACTGCACTGGACTTCCCACTCTGAGGAATTATTTTGGGGAAACAGAAGGTAGCCTTCATGACAACGCATCACCTCTGCCAGCATTTTGGTAAGTCCCCCAGTGTGCACACTGAGGTCACTCAACCTGGTCCATTTAGGGAAACTTTGGTCCATTTTGGGAATCTTGTTTGGGGGTTAAGAAGATTGATTCAGCACCTCTGTACAGAGAATCTGAACTTTCAGCATCAATTTTGAATTGTAAACTTCTTTATCTGTAAAAAGGAGATAATAATGGCTGGGTTATTGCTAGGGATAAAAGATTATATACTTAGTGCCTGATGTACATAGATTTAAGTCATGGATGTCAGAATCAGAATCTTGTATTTGTGATAGCTAAAAAGATCTTTTGACAATCATGGTCTCCTATAACTTACCAGCTAGTTAAAAATCATATATTTAAAGCAATTCAAATGCAATTGTTTAAGTACTTTAAGAAAGAATTATAAAAGGTACAATGGGACCATCCATCAAATCTTTCAGTATCTCTTCTTCATCCACCCTCTCTAGATGGGGTTATACATTTCCATAACACTATCTTTTTAACATTCAACAAAATTGTCACTAAATAATTGTCTAAATGTTAGTGTCTATCTCTAGATGCTTTATGAGGGCAGGAAATCCTGTCTTCTTCACAGCTCCATTTTCAGTATATACTATACTGCCTGGGACATACCTGTTAAGCAATCAATAATTTGTTCACCTGGCAGGGAGTGCCTTACTGCCTAGACAGATTTAGGAAAGCTTCCCAGAGAAGGGAACCGAGACTTAAGAATAAGAGTTCACCTGTGAGACCACAAAGGGATTCTAAGCAAAAGAACAAAAAAGACAAGATAAAGACATAAAAGGAGCAAATAGGCAATCCCATGCCAGGGACCAGCAAGTAATTTTTAAGAATAAATCTACAGAGTGGCAGGTGGTCAGGATGGATACAAGTGCATGTTAGACTAAGAGGACTGAACCTTGTATAGGCCACAGGGAGCCAAAAAACAATTTTAGGCAAAGAAGCAAATGAACATTTGACTTTAAGGAAGTTCCTTTTGACTATAGCATGGAAAATAGAATCAATTTGACTACAGCAAACATCAAAATAATAAATGATGATGGCCTAAACTAAAGGAATGGGAAACAAGGTAACAGGGAATGGCAATGAAGGCTTATTAAACATAATGTGGCAGACACTGTGATACATATATTATCCGTTTTAAGCTTTACAATATAATAGATTGTGAATGGGAAAAAACTAGCTGAAGTTAAGTAATTTATCTTTCAAGTAGAATGTACTTGAACCTAGGTCTGGTTGACTCCAAAGTCCTTAATCTTTCTATTACATCATACTGTGAAGAAGCTGAATCTGAGAGAAATTTAGAAGTAATTTTATAGAATTCGGTGGCTGATTAAATGAGTTGGAGGCTGGAGTCTTCAAGAGTAGCATTTAGGTTTCTTAGGTGATTTTAGACTTTGCAGATAATGAAATAAAAAATAAAGAAAGAGAAGGTTTATTGATTTAGTGTTATCTTTATGGGATTTAGTTTTATCTTTAAGACCAAAGTGAGTTTCTCAGATTTAATTTGAAGTGTCTACAGGGTAACTAGTTAAAGAGGTCCAGAAGAAATGGGATCTGAAGCTACAAAGGAAGTGGCCTAGCAGAGGAGATACAGAAGTTATCATCACAAAGATAGTCGAGCCAGTCCTCTGGGTCAGACTGCACACAGAGAATATATGTTTATTACACATTAACCTGCAAATAATCCTTTAAAAATGTGATAGTAGTAGATGGAAGTTGGTGCTCAAATAGTATAAATTATTTTTTCCACAGAAAGAATGTGTCTTCAGAAAATATCCCAATAGTAAAAAGCTCACTAAAATCCTCTATGGCATATTTAATAGCTGTAGTTTTAGGCCTGCTGTATTAAAACTCAAGTTTTAATTGAAGGAAAAAATTATATGTGTCAGAATTAGTTTTATAAACAAAAAATTTTGGTAATACATATATCAGTTTAAGGAGTATGAGAAAATGTTGTGGAAACAGTTTATATTTAAAAAAATGAGCACATCATAAGCTGTGAATCTCCAACAGTTATGCATGAGGGATATTTTAAAGAGTCCTAAAAATTGCTGTATATCAATATGTAAACATAAGGAGCAAAAAATATAGTATTTATGCATTAAAATGGTCTTTAACTGTAATTTTGATTTTTCAAAGTTAAAACATTAAGCAAATAACATGAAACAATGGGAAATTTCATTCTTCAAAACAAAGCTCAAATAATTTATTTATAATACTGTTTATGAGCCCCCCAAAAGGAAACAAATGAAACTAAGCTTACTATCCTTATTTTTAATTTTTTAAAACAATACCTCTGTGCTCTTTTAATCTTTGGTTACTTATTCTCTAGTTTTTAACTTAATGATTTATATATTAAATAAACATAGAAGTTTTAATCCTAAAATACTTAGTGGTAAATGTGTTTTCAAGCTAATTGCTTTTCAATGCCATTTTGAAAGTCTGATTTACCTATGTACTGGCATCCCAGGACTAATAAAATATAAATTAATTGTTTAAAATGTAATCAAACAGAAATAAAATCTTTAATACTGGTTGAGGAACTTGGTCATGGCTTCAGATAAACTAGAGATAAGCCCAAATACAGATGGAAAATGTCAAGAAGATTTTATTTTAGTAACTTAATTTAACTTTATGAAAATAATTTTGAATCATTCCCTTGCTCAAATCCTTCTCATTTTCCCTCCCAGCCAAATCTTCACAATGTACAAGACCCACTAAAACCTACTTCCCACCTCGCCCTTTACTTTGCTCACCTCATCTTCTGCTTCTCTTCCTTAAGCTCACTCTCTTTCAGCCACACTGGCCTCCTTGGATTCTCTGGACCATGCTGGGCAGGTTCCAGCTTCTTGTGCCTCTGCTCTTGCTGTTCCTCCTGGAATCTTTCTCTCAGTCTTATTCACACTGCTCACTCCTGACGTCCTTTGATCTCTGCTCAAATGTCACCTTACTAGAGAAGCCTTCTTTGACTACTTGTCTCCACTGTCCCCATCCCCCTTTTTTCCTTTATTTTGATTCACAGTACTTATTCACGGTATTTATCGTCTACACAGTTTACTTGTTGTTGTCAGTCTCTCACACTAAAATGTAAGGCCTCTGTGGAGCTCAATCAAAAAATTTCCTAATGCCTAGGAGGCACTCAATAAATATTTACTGAATTGATTAATGACTTTACTTATCCCAAATGACTAGCATGAGCTCTGGTACAAAGTACGTGTTTAACCACATTTGGTTAATGAAATGAATTACTAAGAAAAACTACTGAAAAATTAAAACACCAAAACTCCCAAAGTTCTAGTTTTAGCTTCAAGGATGATGGTTTTCTGTATCTTTAATTATGACACCCATCCTCGCTCAGCAGTCTTATTATTGTAGTTTTAGCCACTTTGGTGACCACCCTGAACCACAAAGGAATGAAATGTTTGTTGTGCAGAAAATAAATAAGCATATAAATAAATACAACTGAGTTAAAATCCAGGCAGTTTATTCAGAAATGGAGTTAACTTTAGGTCCTTTGAACATTTACTGTTAAGGAAGTTTGAACGTGAAGGAGCAGCATGATCTTTAGAAATTGGGTAGTGTATCCTCAGTACCATGTTAGACATTCATGGAAGTCCACTCAGATAGATAAGGACATTATTTAGGGCATTATCTGAAAGTAAACCAAATGTTGACTTTTTTCTGAAGTAAATATATATTTAATAAAGTATAAATACCAATTAAATAATAATTACCTATCTTTACTTGCATTTATTAGGAGAAAACATGAAGTAGATCTGAAAGCCATATTATACTTGGGCAAATTGCTGTATTATTTTATGTACGTTCTCTAACCTTAACTTACTCTAATTCAGTCTAAGCATGCTGCTGCTGCTAAGTCACTTCAGTCGTGTCCGACTCTGTGTGACCCTGTAGACGGCAGCCCACTAGGCTCCCCCATCCCTGGGATTCTCCAGGCAAGAACACTGGAGTGGGTTGCAATTTCCTTCTCCAATGCATGGAAGTGAAGAGTGATGTCCACCTTTCCTGTCCCTCCCACCTCCGTTTACCACCTGTGGTAGACAGAATAATGGCTTCTCAAAGATAGCCACAACCTAATTCCAGGACATGTTAATATGTTAGATTACATGGCAAAGGGAAATTAGAATGCAGATTGAAGAAGGTTATCAGCTGACTTTGAGATAGGGAGATTAGATAGTACTATCCAGATACTGCTGCTGCTGCTGCTAAGTCGCTTCAGTAGTGTCCAACTCTGTGCGACCCCATAGACAGCAGCCCACCAGGCTCCCCCGCCCCTGGGATTCAACAGGCAAGAACACTGGAGTGGGTTGCCATTTCCTTCTCCAGCTATCCAGATGAGCCCAACATCTTTAGAAGCATCATTATTAGTGAAAGTGGGAGGCAGCATAAGCCCGAGAGATGGCAGTGTGAAAGGTGCCCTGATGTTGCTTGCTTAGAAGGGGGAGAGGAGCCAAGGAATGCAGGCAGACTCTAGAAGGTGGGAAAGGGAAGAAAATGGATTCTTCCCAGAACCTCCAGAGAGGAATGCAGCCCTGTTCAGACCTCAAAATGAGTTAGACTTATTTCAGACTTATGACCTCCAAAACTTTAAGAAAATAATTTTGTGTTGTTTTAAGCCACTAATTATATGGTGATTTCTTATAGCACCAATAGAAAAATAACCCACCTATTAAATTAGAGTTCATTCTGACCTTTTTGCTAGGATAAAAACGTATATGCATTCCATTGATTAGTACAGTTGGCCCTCTGGATCTTCAGGTTCCACATCCATGGATTCAGCCAACATCAGATTCAGTTCAGTTCAGTTCAGTCGCTCAGTCGTGTCCGACTCTTTGCGACCCCATGAATCGCAGCATGCCAGGCCTCCCTGTCCATCACCAACTCCTGGGGTTCACTCAGACTCATGTCCATCGAGTCAGTGATTGAAAATACTAAAAAAAAAAAAAAAAAAAAATTTCAGAACATTCCAAAAAGTAAAACTTGAATTTACTGGTCTCCAAGTGGCTCAGACAGTAAAGAATCTTCCTGCAGTTCTGGAGACCTGGGTTGGAACCCTGGGTTGGGAAGATACCCTGGAGAGAGGAATGGTTGGTTACCCACCCAACCCTTGCCTGGAGAATTCCATGGACAGAGAAGCCTGGCAGGCTATAGTCCATGGGGTCACAAAGAGTTGCACATGGCTGAGTGACTAACACTTTCACTTTCACCAGCTATTTACTAGCATTTACATTGTATTAAACATTATGCTGGAAGGGATTGGGGGCAGGAGGAGAAGGGGACGACAGAGGATGAGATGGCTGGATGGCATCACCGACTCCATGGACATGAGTTTGAGTGAACTCTGGGAGTTGGTGATGGACAGGGAGGCCTGGTGTGCTGAGATTCATGGGGTTGCAAAGAGTCGGATACGACTGAACGACTGAACTGAACTGAACTGAGCGCCTAAAACTTTAAGCCTTGTATTATGAATAATTGTGTCTGTGATTTTTCTGGCACCAACTGGAAGAAAATACCCAGATGTATTTATTAATTCCTTCATTCATGAGTCTAGCATTTTTAGAGGACCTATCATGCTGCAGTTCTGGGGGAATGAAGTGTGACCAAAAGAGACAGTGTATCAGTCCTTGTAAAAATTGGAGTCTAGCAGGGAAGACAGGCAGTAATTAGAAGCTTATTGAGTGTTACAAATGCCAAGTCTCATTAAATAATAATTAATATAAATACAAAATGAATAAATGAGTAGTTGAATAAACATGTTGGTAATAATCCCTTTCCACAATTTTTTCCTCTCATCTTTTTTTGTATTACATTTAGCAAAAAATATAATGTTTCTTGGGCTTCCCTGGTGGTGCAGAGGTTAAAGCATCTGCCTGCAATATGGGAGACCTGAGTTTGATCTTATGGTCCCTATCACATTATTTGAGAATTTCACTGTATATAGCCCCAGGAAATATTTTTCACAAAACCTTTTCTTTGCTAAATGGTCAAACGTAGCTCCTTCTAAGTGTTGGGTTTTCGTCACAGGACCACAATTTTCAGTGCTTTACACTATCTGACGGAGAAGGCAATGGCACCGCACTGCAGTACTCTTGCCTGGGAAATCCCATGGACGGAGGAGCCTTGTAGGCTACGGTCCATGGGGTCGTGAAGAAACAGACATGACTGAGTGATTTCACTTTCACTTTTCACTTTCATGCATTGGAGAAGGAAATGTCAACCCACTCCAGTGTTCTTGCCTGGAGAATCCCAGGGGCGGGGGAGCCTGGTGGGCTGCCATCTATGGGGTCACACAGAGTCGGACACGACTGATGCAACTTAGCAGCAGCAGCAACACTATCTGAGAGCTACGAATATGTCTTAGAAGTCTTTTTAAATGTTCCATTGAATAGGGAAAATATTTTGAAATTTACCTCTACTCAAATTCATTTCAATGACATAATTTAAAAAATTATATCACAGAAGAAAAAAGAAAGTAATAGTTATGTAATGAAAATATATTAAAAAGTAATTTATGTGATGAAATATAAGAAATCCAATATCAGAGTGAAATTAAATCAATATTAAGTTGAAAAAGCAATTCAGTTAACTTTTCCGCTGTAACAGCCAGATCCATTATTTTGACCTTTTTTTTTTAACTTTCAATATTGCATTTTTGAGGAAAAATTATTGCACAGGCTAATTTAATACTTCTTAAAAGACATTCATTCACTTTTACTCGTGAATATTCATAAGGCATTCTTATTCAAAAGGCAAATAATGAAACATGAGTTAGCATCTTGGCTCCAACACCTGTTAACTGTGACCTTAGTCATATTACTTTTCTAAGGCTTTTTTCCCTCTCATCTATAAAGCAGGGGAAAATAAAAGTAAAACCTACCTTTCAAGGTTGACATCTCAGGAAAAGATAATCCCTACTCATAGTGAACTTTTTCAGCAGCCTGACTGTCCTTCAATACAATGCAAACACCACAATGGAAAGTAGTGATATTGTTGGCTTTATTCACATACATGTTAGTTATTAGTCTAGGAGCTGGAAAGGAGTGTTTCCTGCCATATCAATAGCAAGGATGTCACAATCATCAGTGCCTGCATCTCTCTGGTGTGAGCCGATGAGCCCTAAAGGTAATTCAGAAAGGAGAATATCTGCAGCCATTCCCTATAGACTGTGGATGTGAAAACGCAGAATGCTGGCCCCAGAAAGTTGAGATGTGAAAGGAATCATTTCAGTGAGCCTAAATGCCTCCATCTTTCCCTACCTAGAATAATGCTAGATTCCTTAAGATATCTGGTTTTCCTTAATTAACAATAATTGATTATCAGACTGATGTCCTGCTTTGTAGCAAAATTCTATATAACCTGACTCCTTCCCTGGCCTCCTCCGAGCAGTTTCTCAGGGTTATTGAGGTGCTGTCTCCAGGGCTTAAAGTCCTAAGAATTCCCACCAAATACAACAATTCAACCTTCAGGCTGTGACTATATTTTTAAGTTGGCATGTATAAGGTGCTTATCCAATATTTATCAATTAAATGTATGTGATATGTTTAACACAGGGCCCAGTACATGGCAGATACTCAATAAATATCATTATGATTGTAATTATTTTATTGATTAATTAGCCTGACCAAAACCATACTTATCTTCTTGCCCTGCTACTCATACAGTGATTCCATCTCAATAAATCACCATTACATTTTTTCTAGCTGTTTAGGTCAACGATTTCGAAGTCATATTTATTTGCCCTTTTAAAAAATTACCTCACAAAGCCACCATAAATCCTGGCTCTAGCTTCAAAATATTGTTGTGAATCACTCCTCTATGGGTCTCTCAAATTTTCACTTGTGAGCAAGACATGGCTGCCCTTTTTTTCAGGACTATGTCTTCCAGGATATTTGGCTAGCAAACAGCTTTAAAAGATAGAGATAATGTCTCTCACTGGAGCAAAGGGGCAGCCAAGCTTTCTATCCAGCATAATTAAGGCCAATACCTATTTCAAGAGTAAAATGCAGGAATATTTATAAAAGATCCAGGTTCCCAAGCTCAGAGTTCCCTTTAATGTAACAAAACCCACCGAATGTGCAGGTATTAACTGGTCTGTGGGAATTGGGGTGTGGGCAATTCACACAAAAATGATGGGAGTAGGACATAAAAAGTGCACATCATAGAAGACTTCCTAGAGAAAATGACATGATATAAATACTGAAATATAAATATATAAATACTGAAATATAAGTAGGAATTAACCAGATGGATAAGAAGAACTTGTAAAGGCCCAGCTCTAGAAACAGCATTAAAACATTACAAAACCTGCAGATGTTTCAGCAGAGCCAGCTGGTTGGATATAAGGAAGGAAATGGAGTAATAAGTCTGGGGGAGAATACAAAAAAAAGAACAAAAAAAACAAACCTTGAACAGGCAAGAGTGTCCTGGGTATAAAATGTTGTATATGCCATAACAGGAAGTTTAGACATAATCTTGAAGATTATAGGGAATCATAGGATTTTTAACATGGATCTTTGCATCCTGGAAAGATCACAGAGGCAGCAGTATTGATTATATTAAACAGGCAAGACTGGAAAACCAGAGACCGTCTAAACCTCTGATTTTGTAAACTGTTTTAGAGTTTTTAAGAAATTCAAATAGGGAATGGCAAAAGCAGGGTCTGATAGACTCAAATCTTGCAAAGATTGTGGTGTTTTCAAGTTCTCCCTGTGTATTTCAAGTAAAAGTTACATTAAACTGTAAAAATATTTGCAAGGAAATTCATTTATGTTTTGATATTGTCTTATGTTGAGTATAATCTTTTTTTGATAAATCAAATATTCTTTTTCCAATTTTTTCCATTAAAAATAATTCCAGCTGTTTTAGAGAAATTGGTCAAATATCAAGAGAGACTTCCTCCTACTTGTCAGGATGTAAATCAATTACCTGGTGTGAAAGACACAGGACATTAAGTGAGAGAAAGCAAAGAGTTCTTTGAAAAGGGCTTTTTTCATTTCTCTTTGACATTTTTGTTAAATATTAACCATATATTATCTATACATTGGTTTCTCAGTTGTCTACTGGTCATTTCTCTCTTGGCTCTATCTCATAGTTCTGTTAGTGAATGCCTCTCCTGTCACAGAATTAGCTGATAAAATGATGTCCATTTACAATTAAACTCGGGACCTGATCTGGTCACTGCTTTCCTGGTTTGGGGTTCAGTTCAGATCAGTTGTTCAGTCGTGTCCGACTCTTTGCGACCCCATGAATTGCAGCACGCCAGGCCTCCCTGTCCATCACCACGTGTTTGCAAATTAAGTGCCTCTCTCTTTTATATATGAGATGATTGACAGTGAGAATGGGCTTCCTCTACTGCGTATTAAAAATATTGCAAAGTAACTAGTATGTAAAAATTCCCATGGCTTGAGAAAGGTGAGAAGATTTTGAAGAGTATCTAATATTTTAATATCCTTCCCTTGCAGTATCATATCAATTGTTTCTTGGGAACAGAAGAGGGGAGATCTGTGTCTTCTGCCTTCCATTCATCAAGTTCATCTTTTTCTCAGATGAGAGTAGAATTCTTAAACAACAAGTAGCCAAGAGTCTTGGCTGGCAGTGTGGGTGGCTCTCAGAGCTCCCATACTCTGCCCGTACTCTGCCAGTGCCTTGATCACGTGATGAAGTTATTAAATAATCCAACATTAGGAAGAGCATATGAAGAGAAATACAGATTAGAGAGCTATTCAGATGGTAGGACTGGCAGATTTGTTTGGTTAAAGAGAGGGAAAAGATGAGAATGACTGTTAGGATAATGAGTGGAGACAGCGGCCATCACTGAGGGAAGTGGTTTGGGAAGGATGAAGCAGAAGAATTCTGTTTGGGGCAGGCAGTTTGATGAGACTGAAAGATGTCCAAATGATCATGCCCAGTTGGCTAAATGGTTCTGGAGTTTAGAAAACCACTTAAGCTAAACACTCAGATTTGAGAGTCATTAACGTTTAAATGGCTATTTAATTTGTGAACTAAGTGAAGTCATTCAAAGAGCATGGATAGAAGGAAAAGATAAAAGAAGGGGAACATGGAAATCTGAAAAACAGCTACATTCAGAAGTGGACAAAAAGAATAGATTAATAAGTTGAGAAGACAGCCAGAAAAAGCACAGGAAAGTTAGGAGTGAACAAAAAGGTATCATGAAACTAAGAAAGGTTCATGAAAGAGTGAACAATCCTCAGTACCAAATGCTTCAGGGGTCAAATGAAATATACATTGGGTTTGTATCACATATGCTGTTCTGTAGACTGCTTTTTCCTTATAGGATCTTGCAAAGATTTTTTTTTTCATTTCAATAACTGTAGATCTGCATTGTAAATTTAAATAGCTACAATGCAGAAGGCAATGGCAACCCACTCCAGTACTCTGGCCTGGAAAATCCCATGGATGGAGGAGCCTGGTGGGCTGTAGTCCATGGGGTCGCTACAAGTTGGACACGACTGAGTGACTTCACTTTCGCTTTTCACTTTCATGCATTGGAAAAGGAAATGGCAACCCACTCCAGTGCTCTTGCCTGGAGAATCCCAGGGACGGGGGAACCTGGTGGGCTGCCATCTATGGTGCTGCACAGAGTCCGACACGACTGAAGCGACTTAGCAGCAGCAGCAGCAGCAGCTGCTACATAGAATTCAGTTGTGTGGGTGCATCATAATTTATTCAGCCAATCACCAACTGAGCCTTAAAATTATTCCCAATTTTTGCTTTTATAAAAATATTTATGAATAACCTTGTCATGTGTTCCCATATTTCCCTTAGTTAAAGTCCTAGAACTGGAATGATCAGGTTGTGACCCATACCAGCCTCCGCAAGCTGATCCTTTCCTTGATTTATCTGTGTTTGTTGCAGAAGCATCTGGTATTTGACAGAGATGTTTTTCAGCTGTGTTTTAAGCAGTGGTCAATCAATGGCCCTGAATTGGGTCTGACTTGACCACAGTAAAGTGCCTGCACAAAGGAGATGGAGACTAAGTGTGTCTAAAAGTTACCTTTGCTTCATTATTATGCTAAGATCCCTGCCCAGGGAGGAGATTTGTGCTCTTCTAGGACTTAGGGCTTCCCCTGTGGCTCAGCTGGTAAAGAATCCACCTGCAATGTGGGTTCAATCCCTGGGTTGGAAAGATCTCCTGGAGAAGGGTAAGGCTACCCACTCCAGTATTCTGGCCTGGAGAATTCCATGGACTGTATAGTTCATGGGTCACAAAGACTCAGGACTGAGCGACTTTCACTTTCACTTTCAGGCCTTAGGAGGGCTTCCCAGGTGGCGCTAGTGTAAAGAACCTCCCTGCCAAAGCAGGAGACATAACAGGTACAAGTTCAGTCCCTGGATTGGGAAGATCCCCTGGAGGAGGGCATGGCCACCCACTCCAGTATCCTTTCCTGGAGAATCTTGTGGACAGAGGAGCCTGGGGGGCTACAGTCCATAGGGTTGCAAAGAGTCAGACACGACTGAAGCATCTTAGCAGCAGCAGCAGCAGCTGGCCTTAGCAAGTTTGTGCAAAGAAGCATGTAGGACTGAATGACCCAGCTGCCTCTGGAAATGTCCTCCCCTTCCTAGAGCTCTTATGAAATCTGCCTCAGTTAAAATTCCCTTACTCTCCTCCCTTTAGGGAGAAAGTGTTTTTAGAGCACATCTCTCCCTTCTTCATTCCTAAATTGCTGTGCTATCCTGAACCTGGTTTCATTTGATTAACGTTTGCGACTCCAGGCAAAGGATCCATCGAAGGGTCACTGACCCCTTGGGAATCAGTAACAAGGTCCAAATGTCTATAGATTCTGAAGACTATAGATATATTTACCAAATTGCTTTTCAGTAATTTGCTCCAATTAGCTACACTTAGAGTTTCTGAATTAAACCAGGGAGACTAGAAGGCGTGGGTGGTCTGCAGAAGGAGATAGACCTGCTTCCAGAATCTACCCATCCTTGGGGCTGCTATTGCAAGATAAATTGCTGGACTGACCAAAGAGAGGACCAGCATCCTCTCCTCATTCTTCAGCAGTATGGGGAAGGCAGAGGCTCATTCTCTGAGCCTGAGACTGCACTGTCTGGAGAAAGCATGCCAAGTTAGGAAAATCTCTTATTTGAGTGGCAGGGTTGTCAACAAGTGATGTGTTTCTGGCTCTGGGCCCAATTCTTGGGTATTTGCAGGCAGCTGCAGCTATAGGGTGCAAAAGAAAGCCAGAAGACTGATAGACAAACAAGTTTTCCTGGGGCTTAGTAAATGGAAAAGAGAAAAGATGGAACAGTGTTTAGGGAAAGAGGCCTCCTAGAAAATCAACAAAGAGGGAAAAAAGCCTTGAAGCACTACACTGTGAAAGAGACTGCCTAGAAAATCAGCAAAGAGGGAAAAAAGCCTTGAAGCACTCATGGTGATCTAAGGCCATGTATTAACCAAGTTCTCCAGGGCAACAGAATCAATAGGCTAGAGATAGAAAGAAGTCTGTTATAAGAAATTGACTTGTGTGATTATGGAGACTGAGTTCCCACAATCTGCCATCTGCAAAAGGAAAAAAGTCATCATAGGGAAACGTCATTCTTCATTCTAATCAGAATGAAGTCCAAAATGGGTGAGTGTGAGTTGGGCATCAAGGAAGCTGTCTCTGCCCTGGCAGGAACCCTGGTCACCAGATAAAGAGGGCCACAGGGATGGCTGGAAGTACGATTCACATACCAATGCCTTCAGCTAGCTCTGCAGCTACTCTCCTCTGCCTCTAGATGTCGCCCTTGGAGTCAGAATAACAACTGGATTCCTAGAGAATGTAGGACTCTTAAGAGAAATCTATTAATACTTGACTCCTCAGTGAAGATGTGGATGTGCTCAGTTGCGTCCGACTCTGCAGCCGCATGGACTGTAGCCTGTCAGGCTCTTCTGTCCATGGAATCTTCCAGGAAAGAGTACTGGAATGGGGTGCCATTTCCTACTCCAAGGGATCTTCCCAACCCAGGGATGGAACCCACATTTCTTGCCTTCTTGCATTGTCAGACAGTTTCCTTAACTGCTCAGGGGAAATGATAAACCCTGACTAGCTGAACTGAGAGACACATATCCCATCCTGAAACTGAAGGGCTGCAGAGTGGGAATGAGGGGCAAATAACTGCTCTCTCTTCCTGTGTCAGATATATCGGAGACCAGAGGTTAGTGGCTGGAAGTTTGCTACAGCAAATGAATCAGCAGAGACTGAAACTGCTGAGGCTCCAGAAGCCTGTTGCCTGGACAATGAACTAGTTAGGGCCAGGAGCTGCCTCCAGTCCCCAAAGGATGCTCTACAACTTCTTATTGGCCTGAAGACCTCCAAGGTTTTGGGCAGCTCAGTTTCTCAGAAAACTCTCTGTAAATAGTTGATACCTGACTCATCACTTCCTGGAAACCAAGTAATCTGTGATTGCCCCATGGAGATTATTCTCATGCTTGCCCAACAAAAAAGGAGAGAGGATGAAGGGGGTGTCTCTTCACTATAGCTTGGTTGTATGACCCACAGTGACTTAGATTTCTATGGGATGGAGGAATAAATGAGATATTTGGGTCATTGCTTACTATCCTTGGCATGTTAGCATTTCCCCAGTAAAGCCTGTTCCTTACCATGTGATACCACAGAATTTGCCACTTTACCACACTGCAGAAAAGCAAACACAAGCAAAAGATCATAAGAAACAGCCCAAGAGAAAACTCTAACAAGAAACCACAAATAGACTGATAGTAGACTTCTGAGTCAACAATGAATACCAGGAAAGGAAGACTATTTCCAAGAGCTGAGATAAAATATCTATCTCAAATTTATGTCAAGACCTTCTTTTTAAGAATGAGAAAAATAAGTTTCTTTTGATAAATTGACACTTAGAGAGTTTGTCACTAATGGATCTACACTTAAATTAGTTGTAAAAGTTATACTTCAAAAGAGGGGGAATTCCACTAGAAGGAAGAAATAAAAACACAAGGAATAATGGTGAGGAAAGAAAATGGTAAGCATAGCTGAATCTAAAACATTGCCTGCAAAAAAATAATAATAGTAATAGTAATAATGTCTAAATTTATGGTGTTGGAAAAAGAACTAAAACATGAGGCAAGAGTGTCATGCAAATTCATTTTAGCCTGGCTTCTGCCCTCACCACTTAGCTGATCTAAGGCCATGTATTAACCAAGTTCTCCAGGGGGCAACAAAATCAATAGGCTAGAGACAGAAAGAAGTCTGTTATAAGAAATTGACTCATGTGATTATGGAGGCTGAGTTCCCACGATCTGCCATCTGCAAAAGGAAAAAAGAATGGCATGCAAGGTGGCAGGGAGTTGGTAGGAGTCTCAGTGTTCTAAAGATCTTTTTCAAAGGAGAGTAAAGTTAACATATTAACTTTAGACTTCAGCATACGTTGTTCATTACATATATTGCTTTGTATATGTCTTAACTTCTTTTAAAAGGGAAAAGTAAAATGTACATATGAAAACTTCAGAAGTGTATAATGTTGAAATCTTTCTTTAATTCTGTTACTTATTCTTCACATATGAAACTTTTTGTTCACATGTGCACACACACACTTGCACATAAGCATAATAATATTTTAGTTTTTATTGAGGTTTAGGTGATTTATAATATTAGTTTCATGTGTACAACATAGTGATTCAAAATTTTATAGGTTATACTCCATTCATATAAAATGTTGGCTATATACCCTTTGCATGGCATCCGGTCCGATCACTTCATGGGAGATAGATGGGGAAACAGTGGAAACAGTGTCAGACTTTA
>SJYX01012794.1:0-14096 GCA_006410675.1 Oreotragus oreotragus | reverse complement strand
TGGCCCTACATGGCATGGGTCATAGTTTCATTGAGTTAGACAAGGCTGTGGTCCATGTGATCAGATTGGTTGGTTTTCTGTGATTATGTGTTTCAGTCTGTCTTCCCTCTGATGGAGAAGGATAAGAGGCTTATGAAAGCCCCCTGATGGGATAGACTGACTGAGGGGGATACTGGGTCTTGTTCTGATGGGCAGGGTTGTGCTCAGTAAATCTTGAATCTAATTTTCTGTTGATGGGTGGAGCTGTGTTCCCTCCCTGCTATTTACCAGAGGCCACACTGTGGTGGAGGTAATGAAAATAATAGTAACTTCCCTCACAAGATCCCAGGCATGTACTGCTACAGTCTGTGCCCCCAACCCTGCAGCAGGCCAGCACTGACCCACTGCTTCACAGGAGACACCTGGACACCCACAGGCAAGTCTCCTGTGGGGTCATTGTTCCTTTTCCTAGGTCCTGGTGCACAAGGTTCTGTTGTGCCCTCCAAGAGTATGTTTCTCAGTCCTACGTAAGTTCTGGCAGTTCTATAGTGGGGTTAATGGTGACATCCTCCAAGAGGACTTCTATCATACCCACACCAGAGCCCCTATCCCTGTGGCAGACCACTGCTGATCTGTACCTCCACAGGAAGCACTCAAACACAGTTCTGTCTCAGTCTCTGTGGGGTCCCTGGGTCCTGATGCGCACAAGGTTTGTTTGAGCCCTCTGAGCATCTCTGGCAGAAACAGGGTTTGATTCTAAACGTGAATTTGCTGCTCCTACTGTTTTGCTGGGGTTTCTCCTTTGCCCTTGGATGTGGGGTATCTCCTCACAGCCGCTCCAGTGCTTACCGTCTTACCGGGGTTTTTCTGACTTTGGAGTGGTGGCCACATGGTGCTGGAGCAGCAACCGGTTGAGAGGAGATACCCCACGTCCAAGGTCAGGAGCGGTAGCTGTGCTTCTCTGGACCAGCTGTATCGAGATACCCCACTTCCAAGTAAAAGAATACATACATGAATTTACCAGCATTCACTGAATAATGCTTTTATATATGTATTCTATAATAAAAAAAAAAAGCAATGAAAGTAGTTGAATTCATTTTTATAATGTGGCTCCATATTTGTACATTTTAATGGATACTTTCATTAAGAATTAATACTAAGGAAAGTAAATGAAAGTAACTCCCATGTAGATTATCTCTTAGAGGTGAAAATATTTACTGAAAGGAAGAGCAGATCTGATATCACATATGTAGCAACTTGAAACTTGCTTTCTAGCAGTCTGCATTTCTGCCATTAAAACCAAACTTTAAATAAGTTTTTGACCAATCAAATTTCATTCAGTTTCTTGTTGCCTCAGAGGTAAAGAGAAATAGAGGAGCATCAGACTTGGACTACAAGTGAATATCCTAGATTGGTAAAAGCAGAGTTGCCTGGCCTGCCAGGATCATTGAACTGTCTCTTGATGCTTTATGAGAGAGAAAATAACGTAACTTTTTTTCTTCCAAACTTCAGAAATCATGCAATATTTTGAATAGTCTCTGCAATTCATTAAGTTACAGGTATGTCCTATGTCTTAGAATTTAAGTCTGTCTTGGCTAACATTTTTAATCAGAAGATTGACATGGAGTATTTGTGAGAATTCAAGTTCTCAGATTCTTCTTCTAGAGTTTTTGAAGCTTTACAATAGAGAGAAGTGCAGTTGTCTGTACTTTTAAATAAACTTTCAAGTAATGGATTATTTATTGACCTTTGAGACTATTTCTATAATTATAGTTACTAGAAGTATTTGTGTGTCTGGATGAAGCACAAACTGGAATCAGGATTACTGGGAGAAATATCAGTAACCTCAGATATGCAGATAACACCACCCTATGGCAGAAAGTGAAGAAGAACTAAAGAGCCTCTTGATGNTCCACAGATGGGTATTTTGCTTTGGCTCCGTCTCTTCATTCTTTCTGGAGTTTTTTCTCCACTGATCTCCAGTAGCATATTGGATACCTACCAACCTGGGGAGTTCATCTTTCAGTGTCCTATCTTCTTGCCTTTTCATAGTGTTCAGGGCTTCTCAAGGCAAGAACACTGAAGTGGTTTGCCATCCCTTCTCCAGTTGACCACATTTTGTCAGAACTCTCCACCATGACCCATCCTTCTTGGGTGGCCCTACATGGCATGGGTCATAGTTTCATTGAGTTAGACAAGGCTGTGGTCCATGTGATCAGATTGGTTGGTTTTCTGTGATTATGTGTTTCAGTCTGTCTTCCCTCTGATGGAGAAGGATAAGAGGCTTATGAAAGCCCCCTGATGGGATAGACTGACTGAGGGGGATACTGGGTCTTGTTCTGATGGGCAGGGTTGTGCTCAGTAAATCTTGAATCTAATTTTCTGTTGATGGGTGGAGCTGTGTTCCCTCCCTGCTATTTACCAGAGGCCACACTGTGGTGGAGGTAATGAAAATAATAGTAACTTCCCTCACAAGATCCCAGGCATGTACTGCTACAGTCTGTGCCCCCAACCCTGCAGCAGGCCAGCACTGACCCACTGCTTCACAGGAGACACCTGGACACCCACAGGCAAGTCTCCTGTGGGGTCATTGTTCCTTTTCCTAGGTCCTGGTGCACAAGGTTCTGTTGTGCCCTCCAAGAGTATGTTTCTCAGTCCTACGTAAGTTCTGGCAGTTCTATAGTGGGGTTAATGGTGACATCCTCCAAGAGGACTTCTATCATACCCACACCAGAGCCCCTATCCCTGTGGCAGACCACTGCTGATCTGTACCTCCACAGGAAGCACTCAAACACAGTTCTGTCTCAGTCTCTGTGGGGTCCCTGGGTCCTGATGCGCACAAGGTTTGTTTGAGCCCTCTGAGCATCTCTGGCAGAAACAGGGTTTGATTCTAAACGTGAATTTGCTGCTCCTACTGTTTTGCTGGGGTTTCTCCTTTGCCCTTGGATGTGGGGTATCTCCTCACAGCCGCTCCAGTGCTTACCGTCTTACCGGGGTTTTTCTGACTTTGGAGTGGTGGCCACATGGTGCTGGAGCAGCAACCGGTTGAGAGGAGATACCCCACGTCCAAGGTCAGGAGCGGTAGCTGTGCTTCTCTGGACCAGCTGTATCGAGATACCCCACTTCCAAGTAAAAGAATACATACATGAATTTACCAGCATTCACTGAATAATGCTTTTATATATGTATTCTATAATAAAAAAAAAAAGCAATGAAAGTAGTTGAATTCATTTTTATAATGTGGCTCCATATTTGTACATTTTAATGGATACTTTCATTAAGAATTAATACTAAGGAAAGTAAATGAAAGTAACTCCCATGTAGATTATCTCTTAGAGGTGAAAATATTTACTGAAAGGAAGAGCAGATCTGATATCACATATGTAGCAACTTGAAACTTGCTTTCTAGCAGTCTGCATTTCTGCCATTAAAACCAAACTTTAAATAAGTTTTTGACCAATCAAATTTCATTCAGTTTCTTGTTGCCTCAGAGGTAAAGAGAAATAGAGGAGCATCAGACTTGGACTACAAGTGAATATCCTAGATTGGTAAAAGCAGAGTTGCCTGGCCTGCCAGGATCATTGAACTGTCTCTTGATGCTTTATGAGAGAGAAAATAACATAACTTTTTTTCTTCCAAACTTCAGAAATCATGCAATATTTTGAATAGTCTCTGCAATTCATTAAGTTACAGGTATGTCCTATGTCTTAGAATTTAAGTCTGTCTTGGCTAACATTTTTAATCAGAAGATTGACATGGAGTATTTGTGAGAATTCAAGTTCTCAGATTCTTCTTCTAGAGTTTTTGAAGCTTTACAATAGAGAGAAGTGCAGTTGTCTGTACTTTTAAATAAACTTTCAAGTAATGGATTATTTATTGACCTTTGAGACTATTTCTATAATTATAGTTACTAGAAGTATTTGTGTGTCTGGATGAAGCACAAACTGGAATCAGGATTACTGGGAGAAATATCAGTAACCTCAGATATGCAGATAACACCACCCTATGGCAGAAAGTGAAGAAGAACTAAAGAGCCTCTTGATGAAAGTGAAAGAGGAGAGTGAGAAAGTTGGCTTAAAGCTCAACGTTCAGAAAACTAAGATCATGGCATCTAGTCCAATCACTTCATGGCAAACAGATGGGGAAACAGTGACTGACTATTTTTCTGGGCTCCAAAATCACTGCAGATGGTGACTGCAGCCATGAAATTAAAAGACGCTTACTCCTTGGAAGGAAAGTTATGACCAACCTAGATAGCATATTAAAAAGCAGAGACATTACTTTGTCCACAAAGGTCCATCTAGTTGAGGCTATGTTTTTTCCAGTAGTCACATATGGATGTGAGAGTTGGACTACAAAGAAAACTGAGTGCCGAAGAATTGATGCTTTTGAACTGTGGTGTTGGAGAAGACTCTTGAGAGTCCCTTGGACTGCAAGGAGATCCAACCAGTCCATCCTAAAGGAGATCAGTCCTGGGTGTTCATTGGAAGGACTAATGTTGAAGCTGAAATTCCAATACTTTGGCCACCTGATGTGAAGAGTTGACTCATTGGAAAACACCCTTATGCTGGGAAAGATTGAGGCAGGAGGAGAAGGGGACAGCAGAGGATGAGATGTTTGGATGGCATCACTGACTCAATGGACATGAATTTGGGGTGGATTCTGGCAGTTGGTGATGGACAGAGAGGCCTGGCATGCTGCAGTCCGTGGGGTCACAGAGTCGGACACGACTGAGCAACTGATCTGAAATGAATCCAATCCAACCACAAAAAGGGTATTTTAATAGAGATAATAGTATTTAACATTTTATTGACTGGAATATTCATGATTACAAATTACATTAGGTTTTCTATTATTGAACACAATTAAGATAGGTTTTTCAACCATCATTGTATAATCAAAAATCGAAAATAGAAATCTTTCACTGGCAGGCTCTTAGAGTTGAAAAATTCTCCAACAATCTGTACTACAGCTTGTGTACTACTGAAGAGTTAGTCTGCTCATCTAGGGATTTAAAGCCCTGATTGTGAAGACTGATTGGTTGTAGAATCCATGGCAAAATAGGATTGCAATAAAAGCCATAGGAATGTGCGGTTGAGGCAGAGTCAGCAACAACGACCCCAATGACTGAAATCAAAATTTCCTCTGTTTTCTCTGTAAAGAAAGAAAAAGAGAAAAAAAAATTTTTTTTAAGTATTTAAAATTGTCTGAGTATTGCACTAAATGCTTCTCCATGAGGATATTTGACTGTGAGAGAGCTAGGAGGGCTATGCTCCCTTCCACAAACAGCAGGGCCCCTCTCACTCCCCACTACCCTGCACAGGTCCTCCTGATCCCCTGGGGCTACTTGACTCTTCCTACATGCTCCCTCCTGACTCAACCTGGGAACCCTCCCAGACCTCAAGAGGAGGAGTAGAGATTGTTTTCCTGGTTCTCTAGAAGTAGAAGCCCATCTGGAGATTCAGTGAGAGGAAACACCAGTAAGAGAAAATGAGGCAGGAGGTAGGAAGGCTGGCTGAACCCTCAGACTGAAAACTCTACCGGGGGAAGGAGGCAGGAAGTGACATTGGGTGGAAGTGTCATAGACTGCCCTGCTCTCTGAAGAAAGTTTGGAGTCCTGTCATGGAGGTCAGGAGACAAAATGGACCATCCCCTGGATGGTTCTTCCTGACATAATGATAATTCCTTTTGACATAAATTGTGACGGATTCAAATTTCTGAAGTCAGTAGAGTTTCTTTCCTTTTTTTTATCTATTTATTTTTTACTGAAGGATAATTGCTTTATAGAATTTTGCTGTTTTCTGTCAAACTTCAACATGAATCAGCCATAGGTATACATATATGCCCTCCCTTTAGAAACTACCTCCCATCTCCCTCCCCACCCCACCCCTCCTGGTTGGTACAGAGCCCCTGTTTGAGTTTCCTGAGCCATATAGCAAATTCCCGTTGGTTATCTATTTTGTATATGATAACATAAGCTTCCATATTACTCTTTCCATACATCTCACCCTCTCCTCCCCTCTCCCCATGTCCATAAGTCTATTCTCTATGTCTGTTTCTCCATTGTTTCCCTGTAAATAAATTCTTTAGTACTGTTTTTCTAGATTCCATATATATGTGTTAGAATATGTTATCTTTCTCTTTCTGATTCACTTCACTCTGTATAATTGGTTCTAGGTTCATCCACCTCATTAGAACTGATGAAGTCAGTAGAGTTTCTTGCTCAGTTATGCTCCCTGTAGTTTGGAGCTACATTATGAGGTTATCATTCAGCCTCTGGAGTTAAGAATTACATTGTATTGGTAAGCAGACTGCCAGTAGTAAGTCATAGCAATAAAATCCAGTTAATGTAATGATTTATGCATGTGGGTAATATCCAGCAGGGATATACTTCGAGGTCAAATAAAACTACTTTTAGGAATATGACTTCAGGGAAAGGTACCGGCATGTTTCTATGGCTTTCACGGAGAAAAAAAAACAGTTACTTTCCGTGTATACTGAGCCTTGGCTATCAGAAACATGGATGTTCCTATTATTTTCTGGTTGTTTCTTCATTATGTTGGGAGAACCAATATTTAGTCATGTGTTCTTACAGCTTTTTATTGCAGAAATTGCATTTATTGGAGTATGTTTGGCCATTCGTTGCACAGATTGGATCTTTTTCTTTTGTGCAAAAGTGTAATTGATCCTTATACACGTTACATTCTGGCTGATAAACAAAGAGACAACATCAAATTTTTCAGATAATGAACTTTTTGAATAAAATATTCCTTATTCTTCATATAACATTGTATGCATCAAAATAGAATAAATGTTTTCTATATTGAGGTTAAGTATAAATATCAAGTATCAACAATCAGTTTAGACATAAAAATATATTGATATGTTCTTACAACCCCAGTGTTATGTTTTAAAAACATTCAAATAGCTGGATACATTTTAATAATTTAGCTACTCTGCCCCTGTTTCTTCTCATACCTGAGTGAGATTTTCCTCATTATCTCATAGCACAAGAAATGATAAAAGTGAAAGTATTGTGGGCCTGCTGTTTTTCTCAATAGTTTCCTTACTAGATAATCTTATAGTTTCAGATTGTCACCATACATGTATGTATTCATATATATGACTGTTTGTGTATGTGTCTTTAACTATATATGTATATATGTAATTTGGTGAGTGATGACTCTGTAGTCAATATACGTGATTAAACAATAATGTGTGTATTCTTACATGACATGCTCTTTTAACATCTTTAATTACCTTTATTTATTTAGATATTTAGAAGTATAATTGATTTTCTTCATCTCTATATAATATTTGACTCTGTGTAAAAATGATTAGTTTACATTCCTTTCAGTGAAAAGTTATTTTTCTTAAGCTTCTTATTTGTGAGGAAGAAAATTCTTATTTTAAACATCCTTTTCAGATACGTCTGCCTAATAATAAAATTTTGAATGATGTGATAATTTTACCTTGTAAAAAGACAAATGGTTTAATATGTCTGGTAAGGTTCTGTTTTTTGAACTTAGTGTAATAATGATACTTTATGTTACTTTTTGAAGGGTTATTATGTTTTACTTTTTCTGGTGAAAATTTTTGTTAACATTTAAAATAGAAAAATAATTTTAAAAATTTCAATTTCCAAATTAAGTACTATGAACTTGCCCTTTTGCGAATTTCTCCAGAAGGTACAAAAGCAGTTTCTGCAACCAATACAAAAAAAGAAAATTAAAAAGAAGTTGATGAAGAGAGAAAAACACTGTCTTAATTGGGAAGTACCCACATCTTTTAATAGCAAAATACTATGCAAGTTGCCTACCCCAAACCCCTCCCATAATGAGGTGAGGCTTTTGTAGTAGTATCAAAATAATTTCACAAAATGACTTGAAGTCTGCAAACAATCCTGAATTCATCTCACTCTGTGAAAAATGAAGTACGGCTTAGTAATCACCAACCCTTCTGTGGGGATCCCTTTCCCCATATTTATATGTGAGACAATCTAGTCAGAGAAAACAACATCTTGCTTACTGCCGTGTAATATGCTTGTCTGAAGTCACGTAACATGAAGAAGTAAATGACTATTTAATTCCTTTGTACTCAGCTTGAGGTTCATGGATCACTTTAATCACTTTAAGCTACTCTACTCTGAAATTGATGGGCTGCCTTTGCTTTAAGAAAGATAAGTTGTCAGCGGGGGGATCAATTAGTTCTCTCCTTACACAAAACCTTGTTCTTTATACACTTGGAGCCGACAAACAAGGAGTTGGATTGTCGAGGGATACTGGGTCTAGAGGACAGTATTACTCCCCACACTCTGCATTTAGCAACCATGAAATCTGACCTCCAAAAGAGGGGAAATTAGATAGATATCTTTAGTCTTAAATGAACAAACCACTAAATTCTACTGCTCATTCTAAACACCCTCTCTGTCTCCACCTTTCTGAAGTGGGAAATAAAAACCAATCTGATGTAATTTTTAAAAAGGTATTTGTAACATATCCCATTTCATTTTGCCAGTTTAAGTATTACACACCCAAGACATCAAGCGCCTCCCTTCCTAAATGATGGTAGTTGTTTCCAACATTTTCTATGATGTGTGAACTGCTTAATCTAGGATTGAAAATTTTACTCACCAGAATAAAGAGGAAATGCCAAACCAATGATGAAAATAGCTTTGATCCATGATGAGAAGAAGGACATGTTATCAAGTCTGTGGAAGATACCTTAAAGAGTGTTTGCAGCAATCGACATGATACATTAGGTAGATAGACTCCAGAACCAGGTTCTAGAAAGCTTCTTGATTCTAAAGCAATGACTCCCACCTCCTAGATAACTATGCATTTTACCTTTCCCTCGAACCTACAGTTCAATAAAATGAAGTGTCATTGTTGGAAGGCTTACACAGAGACGTTTAAGAGAGCCCAGGAAAATAACACTGTTGACAAAATGGAAAGAACTGATTACTCTCTCAGCTTTTCTATCAGCCAGCCTGGTTGCCTGTAGTACCAATGCACGTTTGGGTCTCAGTTGTTTTCCTCAGGGAATAGAAACAGTTATTTCTGGAAAGACTAACCTGGAGCAGTCCTCCTGGGAGTGGTACATGCCAGGATACCCACACCTTCCTAGATTCCCCACCTGACCTACCTGACAGCGAGATAATGGGGAGTGATGTCAGCAGCTCTGGAGACTGTGCCTGTCTTGCTCACCTGCCTCCTCAGCCATCTCCTTCCAGCTCAGTCTGTTTTATTGTTCCGCTGGTGGGGAGTTTAATGGGATAAGATTGATGGCCCAGGACAGATAAGACACAGAGCTATTCTGTGTCCTCACTGGAAGCTGGAAAGTAGGTCAGGAGAGATGCCTCACAAGTAACCCTCCATTAATCTTCCCTCAGTAGGAGGCTTGGGAACAACTTGATCTCATGTACCCAGAAATATGGGGAAGGGTTAGAGATCCTAAGATAGAAAAGAGAGGCAAAAGCTTTCCAAGCATGAGTTGAACAAAGTAAAGAGAATCAAGCAGGAAAGAAGTGTCTGGGGATGGTAATTAGATAATTAAGGGCATAAGCTCTCAAACGTTTTCAAAACTGTTGGCATATTACAGTTACCTGGGAAATGGTAAAAAATAATGCATTCACCATCTTGCAATCAGAATTGTGAATCAATTACTAGAAGAGTATACCTGAATAGTGGAACAGTATTTTAAATTGAGATAATTGACATAAAACATGGCATAAATTTAGGATGTACAGTGTGTTGATTTGATTATTTTATTATGATTACCAGTGTAGTCTTATGTAATACCTTTGTCATGGTAATTAATTCTATTTTTTTTCTTTGTAGTAAGAGCAATGAAATTTATAACAGAGAACTGTTAACTATAATCACTACACTGTGCATTAGATGTCCAGAACTTACTTTTTGGAGAAGAAGACAGTGAAAGGTGGGGAGTGAAGTTGAGACTAAATGAAACAATGCTTTAAATTATATGGTAAAATTTGATTTTACATCAGAGATGTTTGGGGATATTTTTGAGATATTGGAGGCTTTGTTGTTTTTTTTAATGCAGAGAATTTTTCGTTGTTATTTTTCTTATCAGCTCCTATAGTCTGACTTAGTGGAAAGAGCATTGGCAGGAGAATGATCCAAGTACAAACCCCATCTATCAGTGAGTCACCTGGACTCAGTATTCAAACTGCATAATCTACAGTTTTCTTATTGTAAATATGAGAATTATAGTATCTATCTTATATATTTGTGATAAATGAGGATAAAACATTTAAACCCACTGCACTTGTTTTGTATTGGGTGGATATCATCACCTGAATTCTTCCTGCTACTTTTTTCAGTGAAGAAATCTAGGGTTTTTAAAAAGAAATTTTGAGACAGTAATTTTTATGCCAATTCAATTTGTTGAATTAAAAATTATGCACAATGTAAAAGTTGAGGGTTATGTTTTATTCGTTGGACATATTGAGGACTACAAGCTCAGGAGGCAGCATCTCAAGTAGCAATGAGAAAACAGCTCCAAGGAGGTGCAGGGGGAGCTAGGATATATGGTTTTGCAACCAAGGGAAGTTAATAGGAACAAAAGTATACTGTTAACAAAAGAATTTAGATATCTCAGTATAAGGAATTTAAAACTTTTCTATGTATGGGAAGATGCGGCGTCTGGGCTTACTGAAATCATTCCTTTGGTATACATGCCAGCAGTCTGGGGCCAGTATCCTGTGCTTTCACAGAGTTCTTCAGGACTCACCCATGGGAGTGGCTGTGGCCTAATGGCTGCTAGATGGCAGATATTCTTCATTTCCTTCCTGAGTTTCCTCAGGGCTCACCAGCTCACCATCAGTGGTAGCTGTAATCACCAATGACTGTGACCTCCTTTGCTTACTGATATGGCAGGGAATATTTTATTTTTCAATTTGACATGTACAGAAAGTGTTCCATTACTATAGTGAAATGGATATTGTGCTTATACTTTCTCTTTGATTTCTGCACAAAGATACCATAGTGAAGCCTGTGGCAGACCTGTGCTTCCAGGACAGGACATTTTAGAGAAGACTAAACTGAAGTCTAGAGGTGAAGTCGTGGGGGTAGTTCTTTATACCCATTTAATGCATATTTGTTGGCAAAGATTAAGAACAGGAGAGACTGCCTAGGAATCTCAGTGGGCTTCAAGTGTTTTTTAAATTATTCAGTGAAGGTAATGTTAGAAGGCTAAATTATTCAGTATTGCTTCACAAGGAAAAAAAACAAGGAAATGAAACACCTGTCCAATGTATCCAAAAATATTGCTGAAAGAAGTTACAGAAGACCTAAAGTAATGTAAACAAAGCCCATGTTCATAGTTTGGAAAACTTACCCTTGTTCAGAGAGCAGTAACGGCTAAAGCGATCTGTATATTCCCTGCAGAAATGTTCAGGGTGTTACAGCAGACAGGTAGCTAGGTATGACCAGAGAAATGTGGGCAGGGACCGCATAGCAGGAAATTTTGCATCTTGTAAACAGAAGGGGTTCATGGGCAGACAAAGAAAAGAAGGAACCTTCACATTGATAGAAAGCCACACATTTTAGGTGGAGTGTACTGAAAGCAGACTAAGAAAGGTAGGAGTCTCCTGCTTTAGAATGTAACCTGTTGCTCATTTTGCTCTCATTTCAATAAACTTAGCCTTACAAATAAGAAGGACTCATCATGCACCAACACTATGACACTTCTGATCTAAGCTATAAAAGGACAAAAACCCTCTTCCCTGAGGGAAAATGGAGCTGGGATGAAAGTCAGGGACCAAGACTCCCAAACTCCTCCTTCCCAAGTTAATGTTCCACCCGTTCATTTGTATGCCTCTCATAACTGGTTTGCTAAAGAAACCCAGGGCAGCAGCATCTCACCTGCCTGCCTGCTCTCCCTCTGAGAGTGTGTTCTTGTGTAAATACATTCTCACTTTCTTAATCTCCCTGTGTCATCTCCACATTTCTTCACGGGGAAGAAAGAACCTTAAATTCACTGGAAACAACAGTTCCCACTGCCCTTTTTATTGAAGTTGACAATTTGATACTAAAATTCACGTTGGCATTCAAGGGACCTTGTGTAGCCAAAAAAAATCTTGAAAAAGGTTGGGGATCCACATATGCAGATTTAACACCTACTCTAAAGTTGTAGTGATTAGGCAAAAAACAAAAAAGAAAACTGTAGTAAAAACATAAGAACAAACATAGAAAAATAGTACAGAATAGTGACTTAAAATAAGTTCATACATGCGTATTGCATTGATTTTTTAAACTTTGTTTTTTATAGCAATTATAAGTTTGCCTTAAAATTGAGGGGAAGGTATAGAGATTTCCCATATACTCCTTGCTCCATACATGCAAAGCTTCCCACTTACTAGCATCATTCACCAGATGTTACATTTTCTTTCTTTCTTTCTTTTTAATCAAGGACAAACTTACATTGACTCACCCAAAGTTCATAGTTTACTTTAGGGCTCACTCTTAGTATTGTACATTCTATGTGTATGTACAAAAATTTAATGAAATATATCCACCATCTAGTCAAGGCTATGGTTTTTCCAGTAGTCATGTATGAATGTGAGAGTTGGACTATAAAGAAAGCGGAGTGCTGAAGAATTGATGCTTTTGAACTATGGTGCTGGAGAAGACTCTTGAGAGTCTTCTTGAGATCCAACCAGTCCATCCTAAAGGAGATCAGTCCTGGGTGTTCACTGAAAGAACTGATGTTGAGGCTGAAACTCCAAAACTTTGGCCACCTGATGCAAAGAGCTGACTCATTTGAAAAGACCCTGATGCTGGGAAAGATTGATGGCAGTAGGAGAAGGTGATGATGAAGGATGAGATGATTGGATGGCATCACCAACTCAATGGACATGAGTTTAAGTAAACTCCGGGAGTTGGTGATGGACAGGGAGACCTGGCATGCTGTAGTCCATGGGGTTGCAAAGAGTTGGACACAACTGAGCAACTGAACTGAACTGAACTGATCCACCATTGTAGTATCATACAGAGTAATTTCACCACCCTAAAAATCCCTGTGTGCTGTCTATTCATGTCTCTCCCTTTGCTCCCACTCAGACTGGCAACCACTGATCTTTTTATTGTCTAAGTATTTTTGCCTTTTCTGGAAGGCCATGTAGTTAGAACTCTACAATATATAGACTATTCAGATTGGCTTCTTTCACTTAGTAATATGCATTTATATTTCCTCTATGTTGTCATGGCTTATGGGCTTACTTATTTTTATTGTTGAATAGTATTCCTTTGTTTGGATGTACAAAAGTTCATTTATCCGACCATGTACTGAGAGATATCTGGGTTGTTTTCAAGTTTTGACAACATTAACTGAAAAAAGAAAAATGCACAAGGTGAGAGTTATGAGTTAAGTTTTATTTCAGGCAAAATGAGAACTATAGACCAGAAGACAGCATTTCAGATAGCTCTGAGAAACTGCTCCAAAGAAGTAGGAGGGAAAGTCAGTATATATGTGATTTGAGTGAAAGGGGAGTATGTGCAATCAAGCACATTTTTTTGCATAAAGTTTCTGCTGTTCTCATGAAGGTTACTGCTAGTCATGAGGAGAAGACTTACCATGAAGCATCTTAATACTTTTCTAGGTATGAGGAAATGCAAGAATCAGGCTCATAAAATCACCTCCTGAAAATATCTAACTGTCTGAAGACTTGTTCTGCTAGTTTTTCCCAGAGCACAGAGTGCTTTATTCCTGATCACCACCTTGAATTCCTTTCAGAGAATGTTAGAAGGTCAGCAGCTACAGCAACTCATAGTTTGATCATTATAGAGGCAGATGGCAAGTGCCAGTTTGTAGGTGACAGCAATTATGAACAAAGTGACTGTACTAATAAAGGTTTTTATCTGGTCATGAATTTTCAATGCCTTAGTAAATACAAAGGGTCACAATTGTTGGATCATATGGTATGGGTATGTTTAGTTTTGTAAGAAACTACCAAGCTGTCTTCCAAAATAATGGTACCAATTTTGGAGCCTTTCCGAATGTTCCACGTCCTGGACAGCATTTAGTGTTCTCCACGTTCCGGATTTTAGCCATTGTCTTAGATGTGCAGTGGTATCTCATTCTTTTTTTTTTTT
>SJYX01012793.1:0-19117 GCA_006410675.1 Oreotragus oreotragus | reverse complement strand
GTCCCCTATAATGAAAAGGACATCTTTTTTGGGTGTTAGTTCTAAAAGGTTTTGTAGGTCTTCATAAAACCGTTCAAGTTCAGCTTCTTCAGCATTACTGGTTGGGGCATCGACTTGGATAATTGTGATATTGAATGGTTTGCCTTGGAAATGAACAGAGATCATTCTGTCATTTTTGAGATTGCATCCAAGTACTGCATTTCGGACTCTTTTGTTGACCATGATGGCTACTCCATTTCTTCTGAGGGATTCCTGCCCGCAGTAGCAGATATAATGATCATATGAGTTAAATTCACCCATTCCAGTCCATTTTAGTCCGCTGATTCCTAGAATGTCGATGTTCACCCTTGCCATCTCTTGTTTGACAACTTCCAATTTGCCTTGATTCATGGACCTGACATTCCAGGTTCCTATGCAATATTACTCTTTACAGCATCGGATCTTGCTTCTATCACCAGTCACATGCACAACTGGGTATTGTTTTTGCTTTGGCTCCATCCCTTCATTCTTTCTGGAGTTATTTCTCCACTCATCTTCAGTAGCATATTGGGCACCTAATGACCTGGGGAGTTCCTCTTTTGGTATCCTATCATTTTGCCTTTTCATACTCTTCATGGGGTTCTCGAGGCAAGAATACTGAAGTGGCTTGCCATTCCCTGCAACTCCTAGACACCAATAATCTTCTTTATGTTGCCTCCAATGGCTCATTGTGGTTTTCGTGATACTTGCAGTATTAAAGAGATGAAAGGAGAGTACTCCAAAGTTTCTAATTAGTGCTGTTTTCCAGTAGGTTAATCGACAAAATAGAAACAGTGTCTCTGTTATGCCAAATTAAATGTGATCTTTTCTTTGCAAGCAAAGATTAGCCGAATGCCTTCATATTGGTCAACACTAAATGTGTGTCTTTTTGAATTCTGCTGATAAAGCTTAATTTAAATGAGGTACACAGCTTCTCAGAATCCTTATTTTTTACTCTCACCCATCTCTCTCCCATTGCATGCTTGTATTAGTTGTTGCATAGTGGATATGGAAGCTGGAGAATTAGTATTTATATGCACAAAAGGCACAATCTACTCACTTTAAACAACTTAATAAAGGTGAATTTAAAATATATCTAGAGCATTCATTGTAGACAGACACTTTACCATCTGAGCCACAAGGGAAGTCCAAAACTTAATGTGAGTGATCTCCTGNGTTGCATAGTGGATATGGAAGCTGGAGAATTAGTATTTATATGCACAAAAGGCACAATCTACTCACTTTAAACAACTTAATAAAGGTGAATTTAAAATATATCTAGAGCATTCATTGTAGACAGACACTTTACCATCTGAGCCACAAGGGAAGTCCAAAACTTAATGTGAGTGATCTCCTGATGGAAAGTTCCCAGTTCCCTTTTAATCAAGTTTCCCGATTTCACAAAATACAAAAGAGCAAGATTCAAACATATAGTACCTCTTATACTTACTACATCTGAACGCAGATATAAAGGGGGGGAAAAAAGCAGCCACAACCCACAACAGTATCCACAGTTCTTTATAAGTCTTATATCTTTACTAAGATATTGCTATTCACACAGTTCAATTTCTATTAATAGGACAGCCTGGTGACTCATTTTGTACACTGAAAATCTAATGAGGATTTTTAGATCTGTAATACCCTGTGATGACCATCAATAGTTCCTTCATATTAAAACACATTTTTGGGGAAAATAGTTCTAGGAAAATATTAATTTTTTTCTCTCTTTAAATATTAAGGTACAATTTATATGCAGTCATTTTTAGCCTTTTTAGTGCATATTTCTGTGAGATTTGATGAATGCATACAGACACACAGCCACCATCACGATCAAAACAGAACAATTCCGTTACTCCTTAAAGTCCCCTCAAGCTCGTTTAAAGTCAAGTCCTACCTTCCCCCTAGCCTCTGGTAATCACTGATCTGTTTTCTCTACATACAGTTTTCCTCTTCCAGAATGCCGTATAGATATCATCAAGCAGTATGTAGCCTTTTGAACTTGGCCTGTTTCATTTAGTAAAATACTCTTAAGATTGACCATTTTCTTGCATGTATCATTAGTTTGTTCCTTTTTACTGCAATAATATTCCATTGTATGGATGTACCATAGTTGGTTTATCCAACTATTAATATTTAACTGATCATCAATTATTTTGTAAAAGAGGATGGCTTCATGACTATGAAATTATGCATTTATCAAGAAGAGGAAAAAATAAGGTATATTCCATTTGTGCCTTGAATTGTGTAATTACTTTAGATTTATTTGACTATATACTAGGTATATCTATTTTAAAAAATACATTTTTCACGTAACTGAAAAAAGTATAGATATTTGTTCGACCCTGTGGATGTACATTTGAAGCGTGTGCTGTGATTTGAAAGGTTTTCTCCACCTAGAATGGGAATAGATCACATTTGATTATTATTGCTGATAACCTTAGATAACATTTTGCTTAACGTTCTGAGGGTAAGTGCTCTGTGAAGACCCTATTCAACCCAGACCTCTGAAATGGCTCCCTTCCCATCAAAACCCTGTTAATCTTTTACCACATGGAAGCAACAGGTGGGCTAATAAATAGCCAATAGAAAGACAATTCTTGTCCTTCAGGATTGGTGCCAGTGGAAAGCAGTGACCTGAAATACAGATCTCAGGCCGGACATGATGAAAGTCTAATGCCACAGCTGTCGTCTCTCACAACTGTCACTCATCATGTTTTAATTTCACAGTTTTGATTTAATCTTTTCTAAATATGGCAGGCACTAGATAAATACAGAACAAGATAACAAGAGTTCCCAGCAAAGGAGCTAGGTTGGTATTAGCACTACCCCCTTTCACCACCTCCCAACCTTTTGGATTTTATTCTTCGTGACATTGCATCACCAGGACACTGCTTTTCATGTTCTTAAGGACAAGAACTTCAATACTAGCTCAGAAGCTTAACAGGAATCATAGCTTTGATTTCATGGTGACTTCTTTACCTTTCTTATCATGCTAACCAGATGCTTTTACCAGCCATTTTAAGTTGTAACACACAGTGGAATTGTATTTGAAAAAATGAATCAAAAGTTTCAATGATGTACTCTCAGATTCTCCTCTCTTCTAAGATATATAATTAGAAACACTGTTTTCAGCCATAGATAAAATTCTTTTTCTTATAAAGCCTCCTTTAAAAAATAAACCCTGTATTGAGTTAAAGTTTACATACAATAAAATGCACCCATTCTAACTGTATAATCTTGACAAATATATATATACTTGAGTAAGCCATCACTGGGCTTCCCCAGTGATTCAGTGATCAAGAATCTGCCTGCAATGCTGGAGACACAGGAGTCATGGGTTCGATCCCTGGGTCAGAAAGATCCCCTGGAGGAGGAAATGGACTCCAGTATTCTTGCCTAGAGAATCTCATGGACAGAGGAGCCTAATGGGCTACAGTCCATGGGGTTGCAAAGAGCTGGACACTAATGAGCACATAGGCACTCAAACCATAGCTACAAGATAAAAGCATCTCCCCACTCAAAGCCTTGCTAAAGCACCTTTCGGCCAGTCCTACCTCTACTCCCAATCTCAGGCAATTGTTCTGCATTCTAACATGATAGATTAGTATTACTTTTGGCATAATTTCCTACAAACAGCATGTATTCATTTGGGTCTGGTTTTTCACTTAGCATAAACTTAGTGGAGATCCATCAGTGTTGTTGCATGCGTCTATAACCTGTTCTTTCTTTTCCCCTCTGAGTAGTATTCCATTTTACAGATATACCACCGTTTGTTTATCCACTCACATGCTGAGGGACATTTGGGTTATATCCATTTGAGAGAGGTCATGAGTAAAGCCGTTATAGACATTTGTGTATAAAAAACATGGTTATTTGTAGAAGATGGTCAGAAAGTGCTTGCTAGGCATTTGAGCAAAGACCTGAAGGAAGTAAAGAATACCATGAAAATATCTCAGGGAACAGTATTCAGAAGGCAATGAGAACATCATGTGCAAAAGAACTTGATGTGTTTGAGAAATATCAAGGAGACCAAGGGGGCTGCAATGAAGCGAGAGAAGTAAATAGGAAATGAGGTCAGAAAAGTATAAAGTCCAGCTCACGTAGAGTTTTAGGCTAATGAACTTTGGAAAGAATGAAATCGGAAATTATCAGAGGATTTTGAACATTAAAAGGAGACAGTGTGTCATATTTTAGGAGAAATCTCTCTAATATTGGACATAAACTATCAGAGGCAAGACTTGACGTGAGCATATCAGTTAGGCGTGCTTGGTCGCCCAGTCGCGTCAGACTCTTGTGACCCCATAGACTGTAGCATCGCCAGGCTTCTCTGTTCATGGGATTCTCCAGGCAAGAATACTGGAGTGGGTTGCCATTTCCTTCTCCAGGGGATCTTCCCGACCCAGGAATCGAACCTGGCTCTCCTGCAGTGCAGGCAGCCTGTTTACCGACTGAACTACGAGGGAAGCCTACATCAGTTAGGAGGTTATTACAATTGCCCAGATGGGAGACTGGGCCAGAATGTTGACAGTGAAGCTGAAGTGAAGTGGTGGGATTCTGGATGTGTTCTGAAGGCAGAGCTAACAGCGTAGCCAATGGACTGAAAGTGTTCTGTAAAGAGGAGTCAAACTCATCGATTTAATTCCAAGCTTACGCTTCCTCTAAGTATATGGGGAAATCTGTTTCCAGGTGAAAACAATCACACAGTTTGTATCCTTAAAAATTGTCAGAAACTAAGTTGAAAGTCATGGTCACTGGCAAGTCCAAACTATGTTAATAGTTAATATCTAAATAGCTCATGGTGTCTACCTAAAGTAAAATTCAGTGTATGAAAAAATGTAATAGACAGATTACATGTTGACTTGTCAATGCCTTAGAATCCTGAGTATATAAAAATACTTCACTCAAAGTTTGGAAAATAACTAATATGAGAGTAAAAGGAAAATCATAGCAATCCTATAAAATATAAGATGAGCAACAATTAGTCTTAATATTCTATAGGTTATAAATTAAAAGTCAAGATAAATATATGACCCTTTGGATCAAATCTAATGAATCAGAGACTAGGATCAGAGTCTACTGATTCAAACTGCAGTGCAGATAATACTTCTGATCATTGCTGACTCCTCCTCAGGGCTAATTTTTCTGTCTACTTTAATAATGGATATTAAATATCAATACCTTTAATACCTATGACATATATCCAGAAACCTCAATAGATAATTATAAGAAGATTTTATATGATGTTACCATATTTAGTAAGATCCAACAATGGACTGGTTGTTCAAAATTGGGAAAGGAATATGTCAAGGCTGCATATTGTCACCCTGCTTATTTAACTTATATGCAGGGTACATCATGCAAAATGCCGGGCTGGTTGAAGCACAAGCTGTAATCAAGATTGCTGGGAGAAATATCGGTAACCTCAGATATGCAGATGACACCACCCTAATGGCAGAAAGTGAAGAGGAACTAAAGAGCCTCTTGATGAAGGTGAAAGAGGAGAGTGAAAAAGTTGGCTTAAAACTTAACATTCAAAAAACAAAGATCATAGCATACAGTCCCATCACTTCATGGCAAATAGATGGGGAAGAAAATGGAAACAGTGACAGATTTCTCTTCTTGGTCTCCAAAATCACTGTGGACAATAACCACAGCCATGAAATTAAAAGATGCTTCTTGGAATAAAAGCTATGACAAACTTAGACAGCTAGAGACATCAGCTTGCCGACAAAGGTCCCTATAGTCAAAACTATGGCTTTTCCAGTAGGCATGTGAGAGTTGAACCATAAAAAAGGCTGAGCACTGAAGAATTGATGCTTTCGAACTCTGGTGCTGGAAAGACTCTTAAGAGTCCCTTGGACTGCAAGGAGATCAAACCAGTCAATTCTAAAGAAAATCAACCCTGGATATTCATTGGAAGGACTGATGCTGAAGCTCCAATATTTTGGCCACCTGATGCGAAGAACTGACTCATTAGAAAAGATCTTGATGCTTGGAAAATTTGAGGGCAGGAGGAGAAGGGGGTGACAGAGGATGAGATGGTTGGATGGCATCACCGACCCAATGGACATGAGTTTGAGCAAACTCCAGGAGACAGTGAAGGACAGGAAAGCGTGGTGTGCTGCGGTCCATGAGATCACAAAGAATCAGACACAACTGAGCAATTGAACAACAAACCAAATGATAGATCAGTGACGTATAAAGACTTTGTACAAACCAATTTCTAGGAAACTACGATCTGTATCAGTTCCCCTATGTATTTTGAAATATCTAGTGCTACTATAATTGTGTAGATTTATTTTGCAATGGTGAAAGCTGTCCAAATGTGTGTGTATTGCAGGGGAATGAAGGGGATGTTTAGAAATCCACACAGAAGGAATATTTGCAAACACTTTTAAACAAAGCAGAGTTAGAAACTGTAATTTTTACTTCTCTGATGCTGAGCATACATTTCTCCTAAAATAAAAAATAAAAATTTAAAAAGAGGGGGCTGTAGAATTTATCTGTACCAAGGCAATTTTATTCTGTTATAAATAATTTGCACATGTCTAGAGTTGGCACCAGTAATTAGGCCATAATGGTAACTTGTCACTCTTAAACACAACAGCTGTGTGTATTTGGAAAGATTAAGTATAAGTAGATTGTTCAGTAATTCTGGAAGCCTTGTTTACCAAAGCAAAGATGGCTGACAAGATTCTTACTGTTGACTTAATATGATGTAAACATATTTTATTAAATAGTTAAGACTAAATAGCTTAAAATTTTATAAAGAAAACTTTTTATCTAATTGTGGGACAAATTAAAGGAGCATATTTCTTTCTAAGGCTGAAATTTCAACCTTCTTTATAATATCTAATAATTTGCCACATACAGTTTGATATATGATTATTTTTTTTTCTTTAATCAACCATGACTCCTTACATTTATACATACACATGTACTTTAGTATTAAAATGTATTTTCTTTATTATTCCTTGAAACTATTCATTAGGTGGTATTTCTATTTCACAGACAGAGGTAGATTTATTTAAATGTGGTGCAATCGGCTAAAAGTTACATGAACAGGAGCACGAGTACCAGAACATGGTTAATTAATTTTAGATTTGAAGATCAGTGAGGTGGTGAATCAGATATCCCCGATTCTGAGCTGTTCTTTTTGGCAAAGAAGTTTGCTGTTTGCTGATGGAGAGAGTACAAACGCACATTTTATACTGGTATATATTGAGAGTGTAGTTAGTTGTTAATGGGAAGGATCTCCTTTTCCAAATAAAATGCAGGCCTCTAAATACAAGCAAAATTGGGGTTCCTTTAATTCTGGAACATCAGAATAGGCAGAATAAGTAAAATAATAAATGAAATAATAAACAAAGACTCTCACTGACTTTTCTAACCTTTGAGCTGATTGAACTCCAAGTTCATTTTGCTAAACAACTTTGGAAGCCTTAGCCAATCAGTAGAAATGTGAATTATAGCTCTTCCTCAATGAAGTAACAAATTGACATTGCCCAGGCAGTAAATTTCAACAGAGTTCATTTAAAATTGGAAAAGATAAGCCCATTCAAAGGCATTGAACATCTATTTTATATTCATCAGTGGTTTAGGGTGATGAAGAAATATAAGAGATAAAGTGAATAGTCTTTACCTTGTAAGGATTTATAATCTAGTTCTTAGTGACAATTTTGCTTCAGATTAGTAGATAAAAAGTTTATGTATTTCTTGATATCCTTCTTGCAGTCCATGGGGTTGCAGAGTGGAACATGACTGAGTGACTGAACTGACTGATATCCCTCTTTAGAGAACCAAATTTTGTCAGAATCACAGGACTCTTTTGGACAATACCATGGAGTAAATAAACAGTTTTGAAAATGTTTCCTTTAAATGAGGTCCTTATTTTATTCAGTGAGTAAAGATTCCATATACCTATTTGAAGTATCTCAGTGTGAAGAAGTCCTGACCAGCCAGGTGACCTCTGTAGGCTTCTTCACTCTCAGAAAGGAAAAAACAATACTGGTTCTGCTTCCTGGTGCTGACAAGGAACACATGAGATAATGTGCAATGTACACCAAGCACTCCAGTGTCCTTTATAAACAGATTCTGAAAGCATCAAAGAGGCAAGCATTTAAACTAAGCAATTAATAAACTCAAAATGGATTAAAGATCTAAATATAAGACCAGAAACTATAAAACTCCTAGAGGAGAACATAGGCAAAACACTCTCCGACATAAATCACAGCAGGATCCTCAATGATCCGCCTCCCAGAATACTGGAAATAAAAGCAAATATAAACAAATGGGATCTAATTAAAATTAAAAGCTTCTGCACAACAAAGGAAACTATAAGCAAGGTGAAAAGACAACCCTCTGAATGGGAGAAAATAATAGCAAATGAAGCAACTGACAAACAACTAATCTCAAAAATATACAAGCAACTTATACAGCTCAATTCCAGAAAAATAAACGACCCAATCAAAAAATGGGCCAAAGAACTAAATAGACATTTCTCCAAAGAAGACATACGGATGGCTAACAAACACATGAAAAGATGCTCAACGTCACTCATTATCAGAGAAATGCAAATCAAGACCACAATGAGATACCACTTCACACCAGTCAGAATGGCTGCGATCCAAAAGTCTGCAAGCAATAAATGCTGGAGAGGGTGTGGAGAAAAGGGAACCCTTTTACACTGTTGGTGGGAATGCAAACTAGTACAGCCACTATGGAGAACAGTGTGGAGATTCCTTAAGAAATTGCAAATAGAACTGCCTTATGACCCAGCAATCCCACTGCTGGGCATACACACCGAGGAAACCAGAATAGAAAGAGACACATGTACCCCAATGTTCATTGCAGCACTGTTTATAATAGCCAGGACATGGAAACAACCTAGATGTCCATCAGCGGATGAATGGATAAGAAAGCTGTGGTATATATACACAATGGAGTATTACTCAGCCATTAAAAAGAATACATTTGAATCAGTTCTAATAAGATGGATGAAACTGGAACCAATTATACAGAGTGAAGTAAGCCAGAAAGAAAAACACCAATACAGTATACTAACACATATATATGGAATTTAGAAAGATGGTAATGAGGACCCTGTATGCAAGACAGCAAAAGAGATACAGATGTGTAGAGCGGACTTATGGACTCTGAGGGGGAAGGAGAGGGAGAGGGAGAGGGAGGGATGATTTGGGAGAATAGCATTGAAATATGTATACTATCATGTAAGAAATGAATTGCCAGTCTATGTTCAATGCAGGATGCAGGATGCTTGGGGCTGGTGTATGGGGATGATCTGGAGGGAAGATGTGGGGTGGGAGGTGGGAGGGGGTTCATGTTTGGGAGTTCGTGTAAAAAAATAAATAAATACAAAAAATAAATAAATTTAAAAAAATAAAAAAATAAACTAAGCAATTAAATTTTAGAAAAACAGCTTAAAAATAAAATTTGACTAATTATACAATCTTGTTGGACATTCTGCTCGGTCATCTCACCTAATCACTACATAGTCCAAACTGTTTCATCTTGGTGTTCTTTAGAAAGGAAAAAATAACAACAACCATTTTTGGTACAAAATTTTTGGTAAAAATTACCTTAGTTCAGTTCAGTTCTGTCACTCAGTCATGTCCGACTCTTTGCAACCCCATGAGTCACAGCACACCAGGCCTCCATGTTCATCACCAACTCCCAGAGTTCACTCAGACTCATGTCCATCGAGTCAGTGATGCTATCCAGCCATCTCATCCTCTGTCGTCCCCTTCTCCTCCTACCCACAATCCCTCCCAGCATCAGAGTTTTTTCCAATGAGTCAGCTCTTCGCATGAGGTGGCCAAAGTACTGGCGTTTCTCATATGTAATCCTAACTCAGGTCACTATAGTGAATATCAGTTGCACTTCAATAATCATTTATTGTACAAGTTTGAGGTACAATTCACTGTGCTAGACATGGAAAGAAACACAAAAACATTCATCTATATTTGATATCCAGATGCTTAACATCCACCAGAGATAATCCCATAAGTTCTGTGAAGCTGAATTTATACTAAGATGTACCTGGTAGCTGTGCTTTATAATATGCTGTTGTCAAAATAAATAATTAATGTTATTTTTGTTTTTATCATTAAAAATAGAATGGGGAATGAGGGGAAAATACAGTTTTAAGAGCATGCTTATTGTTTATATGCCATCAGAAATATAGATGTATGTGTCAATATATATACATACAAGTATCTTGATGAAAATAGATTTGAAAATATTATCTTCTGTTAGTGAAACAATCTCCGATTGAATTCAAAATATAGAGGAAATTATGTACAGAATAAATCAGTTTTAGGATCTAGAAAATTAGAGGGGAACTTTTTCTGAGTCAATTTAAGAAATGCACGAACTGTTGTAAAAGCAAAAATATTCAGTAAAATTTGTGAGACCAAATAGGAGTGTCTGTGATTTGCTTAAATCTAAGCCATTTAAATGCTGTCTACCTTTGGATATTTTATATAAACCTAATACCTACAGCTTTAGGGTGCTTGCTGTAACAGTTAAAATAGCGAAAAAATTGAGTTTAGACTTCTAGATAAAGGATCAAATATACGTACTTGTGTTTGCTTCCTGTTATAATATCATCAAAATGACAGTGATTTAAAAAGAAGAACTAATCCATAATGACAAAGAAACTAGAAGAGGAGTTAATACAAGAAAATTCTAGAAACTGAGAGGCAGACCGGTAAGTGGTAACTGCCTGTTAAAACTTCAGAAAGGAACTTTAGGGAAAGTCAAGAAGCAATTAATGTACATTTCAGAATTCCCCAGGGCTCAAAATTGTTGATATTAGGTGCCTTTGAAATGTGTTAATTGCGAGGCTATAAACAAGAGAATGTGCTGAGTGTCTATGGGATGCATTTGGACACTTCTCTGTCACAGAGCTTCCTCCCTGCTCTCTAGAATGGGCAACCTGTGCCTCCCCAACCAGCACAGAAGATCGCAAGCTTATTCTAAAGAGGATTTTTGAAAAGGACAACACTAGGCAAAATCGAAGCTACTGGCACCATGCTTCAAACAGTAGAATTAAGTGAATGTTAAGATATGAAATTCTAAGAACAACCATCTTATCTTCTCACCCTTGGTTCCTAGAACACTAGCTGCCAAACCTCTACCTCCCAGGCCTAGGAATGGAAAAATCATCTTTGGGGAATCTGACCAGCTTCAAGATCCTGACAGCAGGGTTCCTTCAATGACATGGGCTACCCAAAGCACCCACCAAAAGCAAAGCTCCCCTCAGCACACTGCACCCAGAGGTGCTCAGAGCTTGCCCTCAGCCTTCTAGTCCCCACACTCTTAGAAAACCAAAATTCATTCAGTATCTAAGGGGAGCCTCTGTGTGAAAGACAAAGATGGGAACAATCAGACAAAAGCAGCACTGAAGAGATGAATGCAGGCAAGGGAAGGAAATAAAAACACTGTCTTTTGCATCCCAGATTGACAAGAGAGAATGCAGTAGCCGTAAAGTTAGAACAGGTTGACTGTCTGTCTATCATCTATAAGGAGAACAAAAAAGAGCTCATAAAAATTCAAATTATGAGAGTACAAATTTTTTAAAAAAGGATCGAAAGATAAAGAGATAAGTTGAGGACATCTCTCTGAAAGCAGAGCAAAAAGACAATGAGAGAGTAAGAAGGAAGGAAACGTTTTGGAAACAGAGGACTGTGGACCATCTAGGAAGTCCACCATCTGAATAACAGAAATTTAAGAAATAGAGATAAGAGAAAATGAATGAAAGAAAATAATCAAATAGGGAAATCACGAATATTTTGCAGAACTGAAAGATCTGAATACTTCCATTAAAACGGACTACTGAGACTGCCCTGGGGGTCCAGTGTTTAAGTATCCACCCTGCAATGCAGGGGACACGGGTTTGATCCCTGGTTAGTGAAGTAAGATCCCACATGCCATGGGCAGATAACCCTCCTTGCTGCAACTACTGAAGCCTGCTTGATTTAGAGCCTGTACTCGGCAACTATTGAGTTCTGCACACCACAACTAGAGAATCGGTGTGCCTCAGTGAAAGATCTCGCATGACACAGTGAAGATTCTGGGAGCAGCAACTAAGACCCAATGCAGCCAAATAAATAAATACTTATTAAAAAAAAAAAAGACTACCAAGTACACACAATAAGGATTTCTAAATCTTCCACTCTCTCTATATTTTTTGCCATATTTCAGAATCATGTGCTTATATTGCTNTATGCCATCAGAAATATAGATGTATGTGTCAATATATATACATACAAGTATCTTGATGAAAATAGATTTGAAAATATTATCTTCTGTTAGTGAAACAATCTCCGATTGAATTCAAAATATAGAGGAAATTATGTACAGAATAAATCAGTTTTAGGATCTAGAAAATTAGAGGGGAACTTTTTCTGAGTCAATTTAAGAAATGCACGAACTGTTGTAAAAGCAAAAATATTCAGTAAAATTTGTGAGACCAAATAGGAGTGTCTGTGATTTGCTTAAATCTAAGCCATTTAAATGCTGTCTACCTTTGGATATTTTATATAAACCTAATACCTACAGCTTTAGGGTGCTTGCTGTAACAGTTAAAATAGCGAAAAAATTGAGTTTAGACTTCTAGATAAAGGATCAAATATACGTACTTGTGTTTGCTTCCTGTTATAATATCATCAAAATGACAGTGATTTAAAAAGAAGAACTAATCCATAATGACAAAGAAACTAGAAGAGGAGTTAATACAAGAAAATTCTAGAAACTGAGAGGCAGACCGGTAAGTGGTAACTGCCTGTTAAAACTTCAGAAAGGAACTTTAGGGAAAGTCAAGAAGCAATTAATGTACATTTCAGAATTCCCCAGGGCTCAAAATTGTTGATATTAGGTGCCTTTGAAATGTGTTAATTGCGAGGCTATAAACAAGAGAATGTGCTGAGTGTCTATGGGATGCATTTGGACACTTCTCTGTCACAGAGCTTCCTCCCTGCTCTCTAGAATGGGCAACCTGTGCCTCCCCAACCAGCACAGAAGATCGCAAGCTTATTCTAAAGAGGATTTTTGAAAAGGACAACACTAGGCAAAATCGAAGCTACTGGCACCATGCTTCAAACAGTAGAATTAAGTGAATGTTAAGATATGAAATTCTAAGAACAACCATCTTATCTTCTCACCCTTGGTTCCTAGAACACTAGCTGCCAAACCTCTACCTCCCAGGCCTAGGAATGGAAAAATCATCTTTGGGGAATCTGACCAGCTTCAAGATCCTGACAGCAGGGTTCCTTCAATGACATGGGCTACCCAAAGCACCCACCAAAAGCAAAGCTCCCCTCAGCACACTGCACCCAGAGGTGCTCAGAGCTTGCCCTCAGCCTTCTAGTCCCCACACTCTTAGAAAACCAAAATTCATTCAGTATCTAAGGGGAGCCTCTGTGTGAAAGACAAAGATGGGAACAATCAGACAAAAGCAGCACTGAAGAGATGAATGCAGGCAAGGGAAGGAAATAAAAACACTGTCTTTTGCATCCCAGATTGACAAGAGAGAATGCAGTAGCCGTAAAGTTAGAACAGGTTGACTGTCTGTCTATCATCTATAAGGAGAACAAAAAAGAGCTCATAAAAATTCAAATTATGAGAGTACAAATTTTTTAAAAAAGGATCGAAAGATAAAGAGATAAGTTGAGGACATCTCTCTGAAAGCAGAGCAAAAAGACAATGAGAGAGTAAGAAGGAAGGAAACGTTTTGGAAACAGAGGACTGTGGACCATCTAGGAAGTCCACCATCTGAATAACAGAAATTTAAGAAATAGAGATAAGAGAAAATGAATGAAAGAAAATAATCAAATAGGGAAATCACGAATATTTTGCAGAACTGAAAGATCTGAATACTTCCATTAAAACGGACTACTGAGACTGCCCTGGGGGTCCAGTGTTTAAGTATCCACCCTGCAATGCAGGGGACACGGGTTTGATCCCTGGTTAGTGAAGTAAGATCCCACATGCCATGGGCAGATAACCCTCCTTGCTGCAACTACTGAAGCCTGCTTGATTTAGAGCCTGTACTCGGCAACTATTGAGTTCTGCACACCACAACTAGAGAATCGGTGTGCCTCAGTGAAAGATCTCGCATGACACAGTGAAGATTCTGGGAGCAGCAACTAAGACCCAATGCAGCCAAATAAATAAATACTTATTAAAAAAAAAAAAGACTACCAAGTACACACAATAAGGATTTCTAAATCTTCCACTCTCTCTATATTTTTTGCCATATTTCAGAATCATGTGCTTATATTGCTGCTTCTTAATTTAGCAGCTTTAAGTATTATCAATTGACTTCCTCATGTGGTAGGTGTAGTATTGTTTCACCATTATCCCATTCATCTCTCTCTCTCATCCTCGCAACCAACTATTATATTGCAATATTCATTATTTACATAATTATGAGTACATTAAAGTCATTCACAGCAGATCCCTGTAGCATTTTATAATTTTTTTTCTTCTCTCCTTCATAATGTTTTGTTTCCCTTAGAGTTGGTCTTTGTCTTGTTTCTTCATTTGTGAAATTAGAAGTTTGCGGTTTGATCTGTTTCAGATACAGAGATTCAAATGTTGGGAGGTTGGGATTGACACGTATACACTATGATACACTATTGACAGGTATACACTATTGATAACTAATAGGAACTACTGTATAGAACGGGAAAGTCTACACAGTGCTTTGTGGTGACCTAAATGAAAAGGAAATCCAAAAAACAGAAGTTTTATCTATACATATGTGTACACTTTGCTGTACAGTAAACACTAACATAAAGCAACTATACTCCAATAAAAATTAAAAAAAAATTACATCGCTCCTTTGATCTGCTCTGTTTTATTCAGAGTTACCTTCGTTCTAAGGCAGGCAATCCCAGGAGGCAGCTCTGAGGTTTTTGCAGGTGGTGCAGTGGTAAAGAATCCGCCTGCCAAAGTAGGAGATGAAAGAGATGCAGGTTTGATCCCTGGGTCAGGGAGATTACCTAGAGTAGGAAACGGCAACCCTCTCCAGTATTCTTGCCTGGAAAATTGCTTGGAGAGAGGAGCCTGGCCGGCCATACAGTCCATGGAGGTGCAGAGACTCAGGTGTTGAGCGCGCGCGCACGTGCACACACACACACACACACACACACACAGAGCTCTGAACTTACATCCTCATGGTTTAGAAACTTCAGAAGATAAAGAGAATCTTTTTCTCAATAGCTCCAGTGAGGGAAACAATCTCTTGCCCAAGAGGATGTGCTATTCTTTTTGTTCTCTTGAGTCATGACTTAGGCCTCGGTGGTGTCATTTTTATCTGAGTCTTACAGATTGAGAATGAGTGAAGTCTGGGCAGACAAAAAATGATAATAGGCTTGGAAAATTTGTTAATGCATTTTGTGTTTGCATCTTTAACTACAGTATAGCTCAAACTCAAATAAGTCCTATGCACAGGTTAGAAAGGATAGAGTTCATTTAATCTTTTCCTCTGATATAATCAGGATCATAACCAAAGTATTCCAGATTTAGCACCAAAATTCACTAATGTTGAATTCTCTAATTGATGTCTTCAGGTTGATATACTATATAAGTTTTCAAGTTTAAACAACATTATAATTTTAGAGTTAATTTGGGAATGCTTTACTGATAGTCAGAGGGCAGAAATTATAAGTTAAAATTAAGACAACATGAACTCATGACAAATTTTAATACTACCAACGTGTTTATATGAAGTTTACTTGATCTTTTAAATGCTGTATTTAGTATTATTTTTGATCAGTCTTGTGATCTTTTTAACCTGTTATGAGCAACCACTGGGTAGGATATTTAGTATTTGAGCTACCCTACTTTTTTAAGACTTCCGCCAAACAATACTTGTTTGGTAGAAACAATTATGATTTTGGTTTGTACTTTAAGGAAATCAAACCAGTGAATCATAAAGTAAATCAATCCTGAATATTCATTGGAAGGACTGATGCTGAAGCTGAAGCTACAATACTTTGGCCACCTGATGGAAGAACTGACTCATTGTCAGAAAAAGACCTGATTCATTGAAAAAGACCTGACTCATTGAAAAAGACCCTGATACTAAAAAAGATTAAAGGCGGAAGGAGAAGGGGACAACAGTGGATGAGATGGTAGGATGAAATCACCAACTCAATGGACATGAGCTTGAGCAAACTCCAGGAGCTGGTGATGGACAGGAAAGCCTGGTGTGCTGCAGTCCATGGGATCACAAAGAGTCAGACACCACTGAGCAACTGAACTGAACTGAACTGGTTTCCAAGGAGACAAGGCCATCTTCATTCATTTTGTCCTTTTTGGCAATATATTTTTTAGCAAACCGAAAGTTCTTAGCTGTCCTTCAACTACCTTGCACTGCAAGAAGGGTTGAGAGTGTTCATTGGGGGGAAAAACTCAAAACTCCATGCCAACAAAATTCTTTCAAAATGAATGAACAGCTCTGTTTCTGAGACCTTTCTTAGTACTGTTGTACACTGATCCATGGGATTTTCCAGGCAAGAGTACTGGAGTGGGGTGCCATCGCCTTCTCCAACACTGATCTTTAGTGTTGTCATATTTATATTCATTTTAGGATAACTTTATTGTCTCTCTGAAATGTGACTATGTTTACATCTAGTCTTGCAAGTGAAAATGTTCATTATGCATTTATTTAACAGTATTAGAGGACTATGATGACCATTTTTTTTAATGACAATACAACTCTGCCATTTGCAAATAGTGATAATAAATAATAGCTAACATTAATCCTCAGAAAACTTCTATAAACCAGACACTATTACCAATATACTGATGAGAATACTGGAAAAGAAGATAGAAACTTACTAAGAAACTTGCTACCAAGTGGTTAGAGCCCGACTCATCCATACAAGGTAGTCAACTCTAAGAACACAGTGATAGCACTGGATGGATCATGACAGCCTTCCTGTTTCTAGTGTAGAATATCAGAAGAAGAAAGGCATCAACATGCAATTTGAATGGCATATGTAAAAAGCCAAGAGATCTTTAAGTTGACAGATAGGATTATGTTGTGGTTTGTACGTGGAAGAGACTATTCACTGAGTCCATTTGCTTGGGATTCATAAGGTCCTCAGCAGATAAAACAAAAATGACAAAGATAAGGTAACAAAGATCAGAGCCCACCATGAGGAAGTCTTTTTATAATTTTGAACAGAGAGAATGTTCTTTTCGTGAGCTATTACTCATTCTCTCTTTTTCCATATCATCTCCCCTGCAAACCGTTTTTCTTTTTATCATAATATATACTAAATATACAAAAAAGCACAGAGAATAACATAACCAACATCCATGTACCTAGCATGTGACTCCATCGAATTCTAACATGTTGTTCTAACATTAACATTAGTTGCTAATTTTTAAAAATTATTCCTTTTGACAATGTGCTAGATTAGTTTAAATAGTATATAGAATTCACCTGTATGACTTAAAGAGTAATATGTACTCTGCAGCAAGCCTAAAGGATAAAACATTACTCCTGTCTTAGAAACCCCTGTGTTTCCCTTCCCACTGTTGCTAGTTTGACAGAGTATAGAATTCTAGGTTGGAAAAAATTTTACCTCAGGATTTTGAAGGCACTATTTCACTACCTTCTGGCTTTCAGTGTTGCTTTTCAGACACCTGATGCCACTCCGATTCTTTATCCTTCGTAACCTGCTTTTCACCCTCTGCGGAAGCTCTTTGTCTGCAGTGCTTTGAAATTTCCCAACCGTGTCTCAGTGTGGGTTTATTTTTATCCATGTGCTGAGCACTCAGTGAGCCCTTTCACTCTGAAAATTCATGAACTCCTGCTCTATAAAATGTCATTGGATTACGTTTTTGGTGATTATCTATTCTTAATTTGAACTTTTGAATGTGATGGGCTGGTGTTCTAACTTTTTAACATTTTTCTCTCATTTTTAAATAAATCGTTTTGCCTTTTTGCTATACTTTCTGGGACATCCATTGTCTTAATTCTATCTTTAAGTCCTTCTAATTTCTATCATGTCTATAATTTCCAGTGGCTCCTATGAGATAAAAGAAATATATATATATTAGTCTTTGCCCCTTGTTCCTGGCACAGAACTCCTAGAACCCTTGTAATTTTCTAAATGGTTAAAGCTCTAAGAGCATGCTTTGTTCTATGTGGTGACACTGGGAAGGACAAAGCCACGACTGGAAGCTTAGAGTTGTCAGCCCTGTCCCCTTACTTCTCTAGAGAGGGTAAAGAGGCTGAAAATGGAGTTAATTGATCATGCCTATGTAAAGAAGAGCTTCCCTTGTGGCTCAGACAGTGAAGAGTCTGCTTGCAATGCAGGAGACCTGGGTTTGATCCCTGGGTTGGGAATATCCCCTGGAGAAGGAAACGGCAACCCACTCCAGTATTCTTGCCTGGAAAATCCCATGGATGGAAGAGCCTGGCAGGTACAGTCCATGGGGTCACAAAGAGTCGGACACAACTGAGCGACATCACTTACACTTTCATGTAAAGAAGCCTCCATAGAGATCCCAGTAGAATGGGTTCAGAGAACTTCCAAGTTGGTAAACACATCCACACTGGGAGGGTAGTGTACCCCAACTCCATGGGGACAGATGATCCCACTCTCAGACACTCCCAGCCCTCCCCCTGTGTACCTCTTCATATGCCTGTCCATCTGGATCCTTTATCATATCCTTTCATATATGATAAACAGAAGTAAGTGTTTCCCTGAGCTCTGTGAGCTGCTCTAGTGAAATAAGCCTGAAAAGGGGATCATGGGAACTTCTATTTTGTAGCCAAACTGGACAGAAGTAACCTAGGGACCTACTACTTGCGATTGACAGCTGAAGAGGGGTGGGGGCAATCTTGTGGAAACTGATTTTTTAAAAACTGAGTTTTTAACCTGTGGAATCTGACACTATCTCCAGGCAGTATGAAGTTAAACTATAGGACACCCAGTTGAAGTCATGGAGAGTTGCATGATGTAGAGGAAAACTTCCACATGTTTGGTGATCAGAATATCAAAAGTGAAGTATTCTCTGTGAGTAGTAAAGGAGACACACAGGAGAGGAAAAAAAA
>SJYX01012792.1:0-46045 GCA_006410675.1 Oreotragus oreotragus | reverse complement strand
CAAAAAAAAAAAAAAAAAAAAAAAAAAGGCCTCACCTGTCCTTCTAATCTAAAACTGCATCAACCTTGTTTGATGCTCCTTACTCCTTTCTTGTTTTGCTTTCCTCCATTGCACCAATCATTATTTAACATTCTATCTGTGCTATTTATTTATCTTGCTTATTGCCTTTCTCCCCAACCATTCCCAACTTGATAAACGTAGAGATTTTTGTCCGTCTTGTTAATGAATGTCCCCCTACCCCAGCACTGATGGTGCAATTTGAAACACAGTGGAAATAGAATCAATATTTGTTTGATATATGACTTTCCTACTAACTCATCTAACTCTCATAGTGACTTGGTGGGGAAATTATTGTTGCATTTCATGATGAGGAAACTGAGGCTCAGAATAAATTTAGAGTAAGCGGTGGAGCTGAGACTCAACTGCAGGACATCTGACAACAAGCCACTTCCTCTGTATTCCTATATTAGAGCAACCTTGTTTGGAAGTTTTAGGTTCAGAGTCTAATATAGTCTCATTAGAGGTGCATTTGTCCTACTTTTACATCGTTGATCACACATAGCAATTCAAATTGCTTATAATTAGTCACTGGAAGAGAAAGGAACTAAGATTAAATCACGAACTAATGCTTATTCAACACCACCTGGCTAGGTCTATATTAACAAAGCAAAGCCCATAAATGAGGTTGTTATTCTAATAATTTAGCAAAACCCCTGCTGCTCTTCAATTGTCACAATAATCGCTTTAATTTTTCTTCATATAAATCAAAGTTTTTCAAACTTGGCACTACTGACATTGGGGGCTGGCTAATTCTTTTCTGTTGGAGGCTGTCCGGTGCATTGTGGGACATTTGACAGCATCTCTGGCCTCTACTCACTAGATGCTAGTAGCACTCCCCCAGTTCTGACAACCAAGTGTCTCCAGACATTGCCAAATGTCCCCTGAGTGGCAAAACTGCCCAGGTCAGAACCACTGTCATAACAGACACTTCCTAAGCATAGGGCTGAGGACGCTATACATAGTACATATCTATTAAGTAGCTAAAAACAAGGCTACTAGAATTTAGTTTGTGTGCCAGAAAAATGAAAGGGTACAATGAAAATGCCTTCTCTCCCCTTCTTAATCTGGATAATGGAGGGAAATGTATGATTTATAACTTACTGACCAACTGGCCAAAGAAAAAATTGTGTGGTTAGCTTTAGTGTATTTCTCAGTTTAGCAAGGTGTCTAATACTTTGTGGAAACAGATGTTTATAGAACACAGTAATAGGTAAACAAACCCAAATGGTCATTCTCAACATCTATCTCTTTGCCTTCTCCAATTTCCCGTAGGTCTCTGCTTATTATATTATAAAAGAACACACAAAACTATGACCTATTTTTGCCCCTTTCTTCACTGCATAAATTCAGGCCCTTGGTATTTGTTGCCAATATTACATCCCTCCTAGTCCTTTGAACCACTCCTTCTCCCGACATCAGGCCATTCCTCATTCTGCAGCCAAGAGTATCTTCCTAAGACTCCAGTTTCACTCCCTATTGACTTCAAGACCACTTCTCAAAGAGGTATCCATGGAATCAAATACTTTTTGGTAATACTATATTTAAAAAAATTAACAGATTTCTTTACTGTTCTTCATGGAACCTATATGCACTATTATATAGACTTCATAATTTACCAAATTATTAGACCAGAGAACGTTTGCCCCCAAATTTCATGGTCCGACACATTGGAGGAACGTTAACTTACAGGATTAAATTCAGCTTAAATAGCCTCATAGATATGTGAGATGGTGAATATTGCACTAAGCATTTGAGAAACAAAGTTGAAAGACAAAGTCCATTCCACTGATGAGCTTACATCCTTGTGAGAGAAAACAATGTACAAATAAGATAAAATGGTAATTCCTATAAGAGCAGTAATAAAGAGCTATTGGAGCATACAAAGGTCATATCTGAGTCGGGTCTTAAAAGAATAAGTAGAAAGTTTGCATTTTGGAGAGAGGGAGACATGGGGCATGGAAGAAGAGGATGGTCACTGAGGTGCATGAAACGGGCGTGATTGACTCATGGGAACAAGGAGACACAGACACATCAAATTATTCATAAGGTGTGAGCAGAAGTAGAGGGAGATCAGACTGAAAAAGTAAGTTGCAATCCGATTGCCAAGGGCCTTGCATGCAAGTAAATGTGTCTGGGCACTAGGCTGAAGTNACTGAGGTGCATGAAACGGGCGTGATTGACTCATGGGAACAAGGAGACACAGACACATCAAATTATTCATAAGGTGTGAGCAGAAGTAGAGGGAGATCAGACTGAAAAAGTAAGTTGCAATCCGATTGCCAAGGGCCTTGCATGCAAGTAAATGTGTCTGGGCACTAGGCTGAAGTCAGCAGGTAGCCCTAGAATATATATGAGGAATATAAGCAAAAAAGTTGGAGAAGGAAATGGCAACCCACTCCAGTGTTCTTGCCTGGAGAATCCCAGGGATGGGGGAGCCTGGTGGGCTGCCGTCTATGGGATCGCACAGAGTTGGACACGACTGAAGCGACTTAGTAGTAGTAGTAGTAAGCAAAAAAGCAGCATGGAAAGAATTGTGTTTTAGAACAATAATTTCATCAGCAACATTGGAGCTTATGAAACTAAAGCAAGGAGGCTAGTTAAGGGACAACTGCAAGATTTAAACCTGTACCTCCCAACCTATGGTCCCTGCAAGTGGGCTTTCACACGCCCCACTCTGGAGTACAGGATCGGAAGCTCTGGTGTGAGGGCCCTGGGAACTGCTCCAACACATGCTCCAAGTGATGCTTATGGGAGCTAAGGTTTGAGAAGCTCTGGTTTAAATTACATGTAAAGAAGCTTGAACTAAAAGAATGTCAGTGAAGATGATGAGAATAGACTCAGATACACGGAGGCAGAATTGACAGAATTTACTAATCAATAGAATATTGCAGTCAGGGAGCTGGAGAAGTTGAAAGCATCTCTAGAATTATGAATTTGGGTGACTTGGTATACGCTGTGCATGCTCAGTGGCTTCAGTCGTGACTGACTCTTTGCAACCCTATGGACTGTAACCCGCCAGGCCACTCTGCCCATGGGATTCTCCAGGCTAGAATACCGTAGTGGGTCGCCATGGGGATCTTTCCAAACCTGTGTTTCCTGCATCTCCAGTATATAGGCAGATTCTTTACCACTGAGCCTCCTGGGAAGCTCAGGTATGTGGTAAGGTCCTTATTAAAGATGAAGATTTGTTTTAAAGTAGACTATAATCTAGGGCTTTCCTGGTGGCTCAGTGGTAAAGAATTCACTCACCAATGCAGGAGAGGCGGGTTCAACCCTGGGGTTGGGAATATCCCCTGGAGAAGGAAACAGCAACCACTCCAGTATTCTTGCTTGGAAAATCCCATGGAGAGAGGAGCCTGGCAGGTTATGGTCCAAGGGGCCACAAAAGAGTCAGACATGACTTAGAGACTGATCACCACCAACATAGTATGTTTAACTTCAGGAAGTTAAGCTTGAGGCCTCAGTAAGACATTTGGGAAACATGATCAGCAGGCATTTGAAATGTGGTGCTCAGATGAGAGAGGTGGGGCTAGTGGCAGGCATCGGGCAGTTGGCCTCGCCTTTGAAACCATGTGGATTTCCCCAAGAAAGTGAAGAACAATGAGAATCAAGACCAGATCCAGAAAAACACCAACATTTAAGGGGTGAATAGAGTATAATGATCACAGAAACAGAAAATTCAGAGGAGAAACATGTTACAGAGTCATGGATAAAGCCCACTCTCCTTCATGTGATGAGTGGGTTTCTTAAATCATCTACATACGTGGTTCTCTACCAAAGTACTTCAACCTAGAATGTTCTAGAAATGAAATGAAAAGTTCACTTTATGGTTATTTCAAAGCCTGAAGGGAAAGCAAAGTGAGAAATGTTCATGATTATATGTAAGTGTTCAGTTCAAAATGTGAATCTTTCAAGAATTTACTTTAGGAAATTTTATAAAAATGGATGGGAAGAAAAGTCTTATCTGAAATGTTTCACTATAAAATATTTCATTTATTTCCACCCATTTGAATTCCATTCTGTTTTGATACTTAACACTTGATAGTTTTAAGAAGGACCAAATGGCTCGATGTAACAACTTTTTACAAATTCATAACAGCTCTTCATCTGGTCACTGAGCTGAGAGGAATCCTGCAGATTCCCTTCAATATTGGGTTTCATTCCCTCCATCTTGTGCAGGCCGCTCTCAGAAAACAGCCAAGAAAAACAACCCAAGCACAAATGGCTGCAAATTGACTTGCAAATGTACAAATTCAGACCAAAAAGTGAAACAGGAAATCTTCTTTGAAGGGTGATTATCATAATTTATAATAGGCAATTCTAAACTCTTCCCCATAATTCTCTGAACTTTCTAGTGACTTTACTGCCCAAGACTGGTAAATGTCGCCACTTTCTTCCAGTATGTATTTAGAAAACCGGTATAGTTTCTCAAACTTGAGAAATGATTTCCACGACCTATAACTAGTAATAAATAATAATTTATTCCAGTTAGCAGAAATTAACATTAGTTCAGGGAAAAAATTTGATTGCAAAAATAAAAATCAAATAGCCAAGATATGACTAGGATAGACTGGGTCCTAAGGAATTTATACTTTGAAATTTCCTGTAATTTTCAACTTTATCTTAGCTTTTCATTAAAATGAAATGATAAAGTATAAAAAATATGTTAACTCTAAAAAAACAAAAGGGAATTAAACTTCTGNACATCTAGATGTGTATAAGAGACAGAGGATAGACTGGGTCCTAAGGAATTTATACTTTGAAATTTCCTGTAATTTTCAACTTTATCTTAGCTTTTCATTAAAATGAAATGATAAAGTATAAAAAATATGTTAACTCTAAAAAAACAAAAGGGAATTAAACTTCTGACAAATATGATTCAGTTTTATATACTCTAATAGCTGAAATTAAGTGAAAGAGTATCAATTATGAGTTAATTTTCTATACAAGGGAGAAACAAAATGATTTTTAAAAAAGGAACAAACACTTAAAGCCACCACTTTGAAGCCCAGATTATCCAAATTGACTGTTTCCATTGACAGATCAAATTATGTTGCAACATTAACATTTCATGAGAAATCTTATAAGCGAACACTTTAGAAAATGATGATTGCTGAACCAAATAACAGGCATAAAACATATAAAACAACTCACCCAGCCCCATATGGCTATTCTTTTTTCATCAATGAAACCCATTTCTATGAATTTTCTAAAGTAAAAGAAACAAATTTTTAGAATTTTAAGTGTGTACACATGACATTTACTTCATTACACAAGCATATTTAATCCAAAGATTTAATAGAAACGCTACATTTTCTTTGTTTAAACACATGCATAATAAGGTTGCATTTACAAATAATTAAAATAATATTATCGTGTTTTCTGCAAAGGATAAAAGGAGCTGTTAAACTCTATGGTACATCTGTTGAGTAGTACTCTCATGGCCGTAAGGCCTCCTACCCTAATTGTCCTGGTGAGTTACTTGGGGCTCAGATGAAGAAGCCCATATTCAGCAAATGAATATTGATCGAAGGGGAAATAATTTTTTAATGCACTGATCAAGTAAATGGTTAGTTCAGGTTCTCAGACTACAGCTACCTGTTTTTGAGTTTGATATTAAATGTAGTTAAATTATTTATAAGTAAAAATAGAGAGAGACAGGCTCATAGTAACACCAGAAGAAATAGCATTTTGAGTGGGACCAAATTTCCAAATCTGCAGGTTTTGGGAAAAAAAAAAGGTTTTGTTGTTCCTGGTTTAAATTTTATTAATTTCTTATGATTTTGTTTGCTTACATGTTAATGTGAAAGAATTTCAATCTAAAATGGGACTGAAAAATAAAAATGAAAAATCGCACACAGGTGCCCTCAGGACTGCGAGAGACTGATTTCCATATATGCCTGATGTACAGAAAACTGAAAACTGATATTACTGAAATTTTCTTAAATGATAGGGAGTTGGCCTCATATCAACCTTGAAAAGTTTTGCTTATGGTTTCCAGAGACCAGAACAAGAAATGACCCAAGTCAGGTTAGTTCTTCAAAATACATTGAATTGACCTTTGTATGATGGGACTAGTTTTATCTGCCCAGGTAATAGTCAAAGTTGGTCTCTGTTTTTGATTTTAACAGCCTCTCACTGAACTCTTCCCTCTTTATATTCCCTGTCTATAATACAGCCTATCCCAAACCCTCAATGAATTGGCCTATAGCTTGCTATAGTTTGTGAGTCCAGAACTGCAATTCCTCTGCTATACCTGAATAAACTCATTTTTAAACAATTTTGAGTTTGCCTCATTTTAACCTTTTATTTAAGTTGACATGCATTATAATTGGAGAAGGGCAGGGCAACCCACTCTAATATTCTTGCCTGGAGCATCCCATGGACAGAGGAGCCTGGCAGGCTACAGTCCATAGGGTAGCAAAGAGTTGGACACGACTGAAGCGACTTAGTACATACGCACACATACATTATAATCACTGTCTCATTTTTGGTCACATCCATCCATGGCAAAATATCTATCCCTCTCTCATTTCATATTTAGATACCCTCTGTTCATCATGGTTTGGACAACTATATGTATCTTTTAGAATATGAACATGATTCATTCAAGCTCCATCACAAAAGACCCTTCATTTGAAATGAAGTTTGAAGGCAAATCTCTCCTTAGGAGCAAAGGGCCATGCTTAATGGTGACCTTCAGAAAGTCCTGGGAAACTCTCAGACATCTAAGTGCATTGCTGGTACAAAGCAAGAGTGTTTTGGGCTAATTTACTCCATGCTTACCTGAGGGCTGGTGTTCAAGAGCCATTGTGGTTTATTTAGGGAGTGATTTGATAGAAGAAACTCTCAAAGAAACAGAAGCAGTGGAAGGAAAGAGCAAAGTGAATGAACCATTACAGAGGCCTGGATGGGACAGTGAAGGAAAAGAAGGGGATGGGACCAAAGTGACACTCATGACCAGAAAAACTCTTTTTTTTGGGGGGGGGTTGCCTTAAGTGACATTAATGTCCTTCCTCATTCTTCTCTGGAACTAGGATGGAGTGATTTGCATTAGTTGAATAATGGAATTTCTTAAAGGGATTTCACAGAAACCATTTTGCTCGTTGCATGGATTCAAAATGCACGTTTCTGCTGCACAGAGGAGTTGGGCAGATGCCCGGGACAAACAGATGGGAAGAAGCCCCGTCAGTCACAGCTTACTCGACACTAATTCTGAAGGACACTGAGGCGTCTTCAGGGGAGAAATGCAGCAGCAAACGGAGAGCTGCTACCTGTGTGGACGCTTGTTCACAGTAGGTAGAGAAAACGGGCTGTCAACTGTGGTATTTTGGCAATTCGCCCACAAACTTCAAAAGCCAAATGGAAGAAAAGAAGGTTCACTTTCTTTGTCAAAAAAAAAAAACAAAAACCCAAACAAAGCAATCTTGCTGCTAGTGCTTGAAGCCAGTTTGAAGCCATAAAATCAATCATGATTTTATGATCTCCCAGAAGCTAGCAATCATATTGCCTTGCATCTGGGGTAAAAGCAAATAACAGGTGATACATGAGAACAGGAAATTCTTAACAGCTCCCTTCCTAGGTTTATTCCAAAAGGATGACATTTACAGGAAATGATAGCGCAATAGTTAACATGGAAATGAAACATTAACACTTAATGTGGCAAGACTAGGTTAAAGGTTAGCTAGATAATCTGAGCACTTTGAGACCAACCAGGCTTTATAAAATTTACCTCCAAAATTCTGAAGAGCTTTCAGGAGGGTTATCAGAAATACTGCCAATAATGTAGTTAAATCAACAAAATGTTAATAACAGGGGAAATGGCATGTTTTTCTAATTTTGGAGACTGGTCTGGACTTTACAAATTTTCTCTCTTAAAAATAACCCTACGCTAAAAATCAGTTTGAAACCCTATTGATTGATTATTATTCTATTTTGGAAATGTTTTTTATTGGTATCATGTATAACAGTATATTGTTTCTCATATAATTCTCTCATCACTATCCCTGAAGTTATATAAAGTTTCAAAATTGTGGGAATGTCTAAAGTGCCAAACTTACCCCAAATGAACAGATTTGACCCTATAACTACCGAAGCTTTAAGGGACTCACGTGTGTACCACTTGCGAAGGAGACTGAAGAACGTAGGCCCAGTTTTCCTTAAGCTTTGACCTCAAATGCATTTCCTTTGGGGCATTCAAAATTTGTGCAGCTGTAGGGCCTTTTTCCCCTGCTTTACTTCATTGAATTTATTTCTCAACCTTGAACAGTATTTACTAGTATTTTCAAATATGTACATATGATTTTTTTGCTATGTAAAAAATTTAGCCTGATTGCATTTCCTAAGAGATTCAAGGAAACAAATTTCATTTTCTTTTTTTTTTTTTGGCAGGAAGAGGTAATTTGAGGACCATGGACAGGGAAGCCTGGTGGACTATGGTCCATGGGGTTGCAGAATCGGACACAGTTTAGTGACTGGACGACAGCAACAAGAGTTGGAGGACTACCATAGAGGGATTACAATCCCAGGTCCTCAGGTCAGACTTTCAGGGTCTGATTCCTAAAACATTTCTCTGGAAAATATGTGATTAAATTCTTTCCAGAATTATCATTATAAATCTATCCTCTAGTTTTTGTCTTCTCAAAACATCAGACTTTAAGGCCTCCCTTATACTTTTGCAGAATAGTGGTTTCAAGCAAGGTGAAGGCCAAACCCAGTTGGCATCTCCACTGCTGTAGATGCACTTTGCATGGGCCACACAGGCACCCCTGTTCACTGAGGTAAATACAGAAAGTTCCATGTAGTTTATTCACTCCTCAGAAACTGTAAGTGCACTGAAAGTTGAGATTGTAAATTGCATGATTTTATACAGAGTATTGTAATTGCATATACTACTTCACCTGCTCTTGAATGGCTGAGTCAATGAGTGAACATATGTCTGATCTATAGTACAAAAACTTTCTTCAGGTTCCATCCAAAAATGGCTCAGAGGAGGTAAAGGTAGATAGTTATGGCCTCTGGTCCAACCTTCATTTCAGTTCTAAGCATCGTTTATGTTATTGTGAAAAATCTATAGAATTTGTGGCTTCCTGTTTTATGTACTGAACAGAAATAACAATTTATATTAAGGTCAATGCATGGATATCAGGTTTAAATTTTCAACTCATCCAAAGAAAAACATTAAGAAGTTATCTGTTCTATCTCTTCTGTTTCTTGAGTTATTCCTCTTAAATTTGAATGCCACATTTTTGGTGATAAATAAATGCACAAACATATAATGATGTATAATGGTAATGATTGTCTTTAATCAACACCAAACAAATCACTTTTTAGCTCTACCAACTTTGGAAAGTTGAATTATAAACCACAGTTTACATCTCTGTCCTTTGATATTGTCCCAGGATTACATGTCCCTGGTGTTTTATTGCATGGTTTAATACAAGCAAGTGTGACATGCAGCTAGAAAAGAATTAAGTCTATAATGCTGATAGCTGTGTTGATATTTTTAAGGCATACCATAGTGTTATATGAGACATTGTATCTTGGGATTTTTCTTTGAATTACCTTTCCTATGACTCTCTGTCACACAGAAATATCTCTCAAAAAAGTTGAAATAGTGGAAAGGCCAAAAATCTGGGTGAGTAGGAAAGACAGAGCCTCCTAGAAGTTAAGTGTGAATAATGCCTACAGATTGTGCAACATTATTTAATAATTTACTTAGTAATTTCTTAGATTTTATCCAAATAGACTTTGCTTTTAATTAAATGCTTTGTGTGTGTGTGTAGTTAGTGTCCACAGAATGAAAATTTAAAAGCATATGATGACTTTTCTATTTAAAAAAAAAAATCACTTGTGAGTCTAAACTCTTCTGCTTTGATTAGAGACAAAAAATGCAGAAAAGTGTTGTCTGGGCCTGGCTCCTAGTTGTTAAATACAGTCTGTGTAATGCGCGCTACACTGAAATCAATAACCATTAGTGATATTAAGATGGTAAAAGAAACATACTAATTAATTTTCTAAATTGGTCTTTTCTGTGAAGCATTGTTTGACCTTTAGCTGTCATGCATGCACGTATATCCACGACTAAGAGTGCAATCAGACTGTGTTAGTTTTTACATTTACAAGTTACTATTCTCTAACGTCACCTACCTGACAGCTATGAGAAATATCCAGAAGAATCCTGCACAGTGTTTCCAAACTAGGAACAATTTTGGATGACTCTTTTCTTTTTGTTTAGGAAGAAATGATTGAGCCATAAATTGTGGTTGAGAATATAGTTGGGAAGAAGTCAGATTATAAATCTGTATTTTTTCTAAATGTTTTCATAATGTAATTTCTATTACATAAAATAAATTTTTTTTGGTCAAATGGAAGTAGGAAAACACTTTCTTGCTAATATGATAGTTTAATCATAAATGAATGTCTGATATCTGTAAGTACATAGTGCCAATGAAATCTTGAGCCATTTCTGAATTTATGAGGTAGAATCCACAAGGCTTGAGCACTCAGATGTCCGGTTTTCTACAGACCATTCCTAAAGTTATACAAATTTTTCTGTTAATTGTGAGCCATGTTAATGAAAGGCTATTAGAATGACTAAAACATGGAAAGAGAGTATTTATCATCTTTCACTACGAATTATTTTTCTACTCTTTTCCGTGAATAATTTTTTTTCTCATTTTGGGTAAAAATATCCCTTGATGATTAATGATAGCTTTAGATGATGTTAGGAAAACAGACAAAAAGAATTAAGGCGTTAAGGATGGAGAAACACAAAAGTTATTGCATAACTTTTGTTGACATCAGTTTCTGTTTGAATGAGAAGGCGCTCACCTGACAGCTGTGATCTGGTCCTCAACTTCATAAACACCCAGCTTTCGATACACTGCATACAGGAGTTTGTCACCTTGGAAAGCTGTTCCTCGACCATCCACCAAGGCAATGACTATCCCTTCCTTACTTGCAAGATAAGATATCCAACTAACAGCGAATATAGACCTTACACTCTGACTGCAGGGACCACCATACCTAAAGGGAAAAAAGAAAGAGAATCTCTGATGTTTTTGTGAAACTCAACTTCCCATTGGGGCCAAGAATTGCCTTTAGTATTTCCCAGTACATTCGTATGATAAAATTTCAATAACAGCGGCATTAGAACTGGCTCAGAATCAAGAGAGGACCAGGCTTTTCCCAGAGGTTTGCTACAAGGAAGTTGTTCTGGGACACAGCCCCTCCTATTCCCCAAAACGGATACATCTAGGGTTGGCATTTCAAGGAATATGTGTGGGTTTTTCGTCATTTCTGCCACCTGCCACTTGCTAAAAGCAGGCATAAGATATACTAAAAAAAATGCATGGTGTTTTAAGCAAATTGTGTGTAGGTCAGCACTGATTTGGGGTGTGATTCCACAAAATGTATTCCATTCCCTTATTTCATTTCTAACTCAATTACATAAGATGTGAAGATGATTTACAATATTTTTTTGGCTGCAATTTCTCTATCTCAAAGGTATTCTGACACATTAGGCAATTTGCCACACAAAGGAAATTCAAAACAGCAAATGCAAGCAAGTCCATCTAAAAATCTCAAAACTTTCTCAAGCTATTTTAAATAGCCATATTTTATTTACTCTGATTAGTTGCGGGATATATAAAACAGCATCAATAGGAACTGTTACCGAGGAAAATGGTTCATTCTATCTCACAAATGTGTATTTAATACAGCATGCTTTCAATAAATAGGTTTTAAACCAAAGAAAATATTACATACACTTGAATTAGCAAGGGATACTTCTTTGATTTGTCAAACTGAGGAGGAAGAATCATCTTGTACCACAATGCTTGAAAAACAAAAACAGAGAAAAATCTTCATTCCACTATAATCAACATTATTTATTTTCTTTAATAATAATATATAACATAAAATCAACTTATAGTTAGTAAATTGTGAAGAATCAAGACTATGTTTTTCTTGATTTTTATTATGTATTTTGTCTAATTTACAAGTTACTAGAAATATCGAAATATTTTTTTCTAGAAGCACATATTCTAAAATTAAAATTAGATAAACTTTTAAAAAAATCAGTGCTGAAATGGAGCTATAGAAAAAATATCAACCCTATTCACAAACATATGAAAGATATTTCATAAAACCTTATTGCTACAGTAAGATTTTTATATTAAGATTCTATAATATTATAGAGTGGTACTATAATATTTACCCTACAATTTTGTTTCTAAAAAGCAAGATAAGTGCGCAGCTTCATATTTATTCATGAGAAGTTTTTAAAGATCTTACTAATATCATCCACTTTAAGTTTCTTAATTTCTTCTTTGGGCAGCTGAATATTTTTCAAAGCATTTTCCAATTCCTTGTTGTCTTCCAGGATTTTAATTTCTTAAAAAAAGAAGTTCATTTTTAATTAATAGAAGTTCCATAAAAAGTTTCTTTCTTAAAATGTCTTTGAACTTACTATGGATGAAACTGAAATGGTATGTGGATTGCTTAAGGATTTTCATATTGACAAGCAGATTTTTAACACAGGCTTTAAAGCAGGGATGAGCTTGTAAAAGACATCAATCATTGTCTCCTAAACTGAACCTGATGGCATCAAAACACATTTTGAGCAGAATCACAGAAGTAACAATGCTTATTCAGCCACATTTTCCTGTGTCCAAACTTTTTTTTAATAAGTGCCCTGAGTAGGTAGCATTTTGAAAAAAATATTTGCTAAAACAAAAGTGGTAGAAATAAAATCTATATTGCTGATACTTCATATTTAAAGCAATTAAGTATATAGCTATAAAGTTTGTTTTAAAATCTTCAATGCACAAGATCAAATATTAAGTCTGTGATTTTTTCATATCTATTTCTTTCTTAAACTCTTGCTGCTGTACTTGCTTAATATAGTATATTCTTTTGGGTTTTTTTGGTAACTGAATTACTGTGCATTCAATTCCTTCAAATCCTTTCCTTCAAGATAGTTATATATCTTAGTAGGACAACCATATATACACACTATGATCTTTGTCTTTCATCATAAAGTGTTAGTCACTCAGTCATGTCTGACTCTTTGTGACCCCATGGATTGTAGCACTCCAGGCTCCTCTGTCCATGGAATTCTCCAGGCAAGAATACTAGAGTGGGTTGACATTTCCTTCTCCAACAGATCTTCCCAACCCAGGGAGTGAACCAGGTTCTCCTGCATTGCAGGCAGATTCTTTACCATCTGAGCCAACCCGAGACTCCTAAAGAGAACTCTCAAAGGGGGCACCTGGAAAAAATCTCCTAAAAAACTGCTGTTTAACTGAACAAATCCACTGATCTCCTGAGAAAAGTTAGGTTTTTGAATAATAAGTGATGTTTGTAGCTTTGTTTTTAAAAAGAAGGTCTGGATGACTTCTGAGATACAGCAGGCCTGTGGACTCCTTGTTTTTGTGCTTTTTAAAAAAAGTGGACCTTGAAGATGGGGAGCTGGGGGAGTACTTGTAACTACACTGAGTTTGCCAAACGACTTCTCTTGTAACTCTCAGTTTTCATGTACTCATGGCATTTGGCTCCAACGTGTTACATTTAATCTTAGAACAAGGATAGATGTTTTGGTATGAGTTGTATAAGATACATAATACATTTCATTTTAACTTTGGATAATCCATCAGGAAAGAGATAGTTGTGGCAATTTAAAAGTTAAAACTAAAAAAAGGAATAGCAGGAGATGGGGAGAGACAAATTAGGAGGTTGGGATTTACATATATGTACTACTGTGTATAAATAGATAAACAACAAGGACCTACTGTATAGCACAGGGAACTATCAATACATTCAATATCTTGTAACACCCTATAATGGAAAAGAATCTGAAAGAGAATATATATATATGTGTGTATATATATATATGTGTGTGTGTGTGTATTATATATATATATATATATATATGGACTTCCCTGGTGACTCAGAAGGTAAAGAATCCATCTGCAATGCAGGAGACCTAAGTTTGATTCCTGGGTTGGGAAGATCCCTGGAGAAGGGAATGGGCCCCTACTCCAGTATTCTTGCCTGGAGAATTCCATGGACAGAGAGCCCTGGCGGGCTACAGTCCTTGGGGTCACAAAGACTCAGACAGAACTGAGCAACTTTCACTTTCACTTTAAGGACGTTCCAGGTGGTACTAGGGGTAAAGAATGCTCCTACCAACACAGGAGATATAAGAGGTGTGGGCTTGATTCTTGGGTTGGGAAGATTCCCCTGGAGGAGGAAATGGCAACCCACTACAGTACTCTTGCCTGGAGAATCCCATGCACAGAAGAACCTGGCAGGCTACAATCCATGAGGTCGAAAAGAGTTGGACACAACTGAAGTGACTTAGCATGCACACATAACTGAATCACTTTGCCATACACCTGAAACTAACACAACATTATAGATTCACTATATTTCAATTAAAAACTCAAAACTAAAAAAAATAAGTTAAATGAATACTCAGTTCTAAGTACAATGGAGCCACTCCTTCATTCTCTATGTGTGGGTTCTGATTGAGGAACTGTCCCGGATAAAGGGAATCTATGTGGAGCAAGCACACAGAGTGGCTGTAATATTTACTTGGACCATGTTTATCATTTTGCCAACAGATGCGGTAAGTCTGAGACAATACACGGATGTTGCCTGATTGAGTTGACCTTGATTCCTTCTCTAGTCTGTTCCCAGTTAAGGACTTACTGAAATGACAAGTTGAATAGAAAAGCTTATTAATGCTTCTACAGTCCAGAGTTGCATCTTTATGGATAGTAGATGAGCAATTTTCCCACCCCTTGGAGCAAAATAGAATTTCATAGGGCTGTGAAGAGAGGGAGGGCTTGCAACTGGGCTTCTCTGTGTGGTTTTGCATTAGAAGTATATAATATGGCAAGGCTTGCTAGAGCCCAGCCTATACCTTTTGCCTTCTTTCACTCATCATTGTATACTCGATGCCCAGCATGCTCAGTACCAAGTACATGATATGTGGTTGTCTTCTCCATATGTTTGGAGACTCTTCATTATGATGAAATCAAGGTATAAGAATGATAGATCACATATGATTTATTTGTTAAAATCATATTAACTACAATATATTATTCATTGATTAAATTATGTGAAGAATCTTCAGGAAACCTGATAAACAAAGCTACTCAATCAGCTGAGCAATTTTAATGAAAGTCTGCTGTGTCTGAAGTTCCTAAGCCTCAGATGGGTCCATCCATGTCAAGTGTCGACTCTTCTATGTTTTTATAGCATCTGGGTCAAGTGCTATCTGTTATCGTCTAATGACTTGACTTCACTTTGCAAAGAAAATATAGCCATTGCACTGTTTTCTACAAACTGTGGCAGGTGGATTCTTTACCAGCTGAACTATCAGGGAAGCCCTGTTTTCTACAAACTTTCATAGAACTACATCAAAAATTTCCTCACGCTCTCTCATCACAAGCCAGAGATTAATTTCCTCACCTGTCTCTGGACTCCACTTTACCCCGAGTGGAGGGACATCCACTCCTTTATGTCTTCAACCATGGTCTCCACATTTCTTCCACCAGCATTCAACCATTCTCAAATGTTTATCAGCTTTCAAAAGCTAATTTAAACCTCCATCAATCTCTTCCAGGATTATCCACCTCTTTCTTCCACTCATCAGTCAGACCTATTGAAAACAGTCTCTTTATTTACTTACCTCCTATGCAAACCTAAATTTACTTCAATCTTGCTTCTACCTCCACTGCTCCATTGAAACTGTTCTGCCTAAGCTAATGCTCATCCTTGCCTTGTTAAGCTCATTGATTTAGGACAGGTCGTCTCACTCTGAAGTGCTTGACGCAGACGCGCACTCCCTTTTCTTGAGATCCTCTTCTCCCCCGCGTGCCATGAGTCCATATTCTCAAGGGTGTCCCTCCCCTTCTCTCCACCCTCAGTCTCCTTTACAGGTTCAGTTTCTCTTTCCATTTCTCATGTTGGTGTTCTGCACAATTTTACTCTAGGCTCATTCTTTACTACCCTTGCCCACCCTCACTTTCCCCTCTCTGCTCTCTCATGCATTTCCACAAACTCAGTAACCATGTATTCCATAAATGAATAACTTCCCGACAATCTTCAACTGAGCTCTTCTTGGATACATGTCATCAGCACCTCATACTCAATATTCAAAACAAAATTCATCACCTTTCCAAAAATGTTTTCTTCACGGTGGGTCCCATCTTTCAGTAAAAAGCATCAGTGTGAATCCATTTGACCAAGTTAGACATCCAAACAGCATCAACCTCTCCCTTATATTATGAGTCTTAAGGTTGACGTAGTCATCATTACGAAACATTTCTTAACCCCCTATTCCAGAGGAGGAGCCCTGCTAATATGCTGTCATGAATCTCTACTCTCCCAGTCTTAACACTTTAATCCCATTGTGTTGTAACTGTCTGTTCACACATTTGCATTCCCCACTGACCTGTAATCTCCTGAGAACGGGACCATCTCTAATGCAATATCTGCTCACTTTCAAGATGTATTTTCTAGCAAAGTGCCTGGTTTAATGTAATAGGTGCTTAATAAATATGTATTGAATGAAAAATTTTGGCACCAAGTGCAAAGAGAAACTACAAATAAATAGAAGACATAGCATCTGCTCTGTAAAGCTACTCTGAAACTTATCTGGACCCCACTCCAGTACTCTTGCCTGGAAAATCCCATGGACGGGGGAGCCTGGTAGGCTGTAGTCCATGGGGTCGCTACAAGTCAGACACGACTGAGTGACTTCACTTTCAGTTTTCACTTTTATGCATTGGAGGAGGAAATGGCAACCCACTCCAGTGTTCTTGCCTGGAGAACCCCAGGGACGGAGAGCCTGGTGGTCTGCCTTCTATGGGGTCACACAGAGCTGGACATGACTGAAGTGACTTAGCAGTAGCAGCAGCAGCCCAATATAAGACTTATTAAACTGGAATTTTGAAGGCGGACCTGAGAACCTGTATTTATAATAAACCTCTCTGGAGAATTTCATCATGGGACAAGTTTGCAGAACTGCACTATAAAAGAATTTTCATTGGTTTTGAGAGTTAAAAACATGTAAATACATATAACATATATAGACATATGAACATTGTACCTATTTTGTAAGTACTGAATGAAGTGATAAAAGTTTTGTAAGAAGTACAAAAATTGGTATCTAGCAGGAATATGAGAAGAATAGTAAGAAAGTGGAAATTAATTTAAAAAGAGAAGCTGACCTTTATTTTGCAGTCATGCAATTACTTTCCCCAGATTCAAATAGCTAAAAGTTGTCAAGATTATTTTATGCAAATCAGAGATTGTGTTCTCTTTTGAGAACAAATGAGAATTACACATTTATGGTGATTTCCATTAAAACAAAGACTGAAAAATTGAAACTAGTCTTGCTTTAAAATTTCTCTCACTGAAGGTTGAAATGAGCCAAACTCAGAAATACAATCTGTTATTCTTTAAAGTATTTCATTATTAGACACAAGGTAAAAAAAAAAAAAAAACAACTTCGAAACGAAACTAAATTCGCAGTTTCATTATTACAATGCTTGTCCTGTCCTGAGCTCCTGAATGGACTCTGATTTTCCTCATTGCCTTATTTTCACCTGTACGTAGGCCATTGAGCTGGCAGCCAAACTAATTCCAAAGCAGTCAGTCTCCTGACTTGTCACCAAAGCTGTCCAAGGACAATCACAGGCTTGAGTGCTTAAGTCCCTTTTTGTCCTTAGATTCCATCAACTTCAACCCCACAACGTTTCATAGTAAATCAAAAGGTAACAGAGAACCGCAGGAAGAGTCTCAGGGCAATTATACACTTGTATATCTCCGTCGAGAGTAAAAATGGTCATCTTTGAGCTGTGAACTATTTTTGAACCAATATCACGAATACAGGATGGAGGAGATCTGCCTTGATAGCAGTTGAAAATGGAAAGAGCCTCCAAATTTCAGGGCTCTCATACGTGGCAACAGTGTGATGTAGCTGTTAAAACAAAAAAGCTAGCATGATAGTCACCCTCTGCTTCGAACTGGAGTTATATCCGGAACTCATCTCTAGTTCGGGATGTTAAAAAAAAAAAAAAAACAGGCCTTCTTATTCGGGAGGAAGAGTGTACTAAAAATCTTCAGTTTCCTTCCAATTTTAAGCCTCTGTGTTTTTATAAGGGTGATTGGTGAAGACAGGATTAATTCGTCTTATATAACTCATCTGCTTTATGCCAGGTTCTTACTGCAAATAATAATAAACTTTCATATGATCAGGTTTGACAAAGAATAGGTTGATCAATATAATCATAAGCTATGCAATAAGCTGTATGTCACTGCTCCCCTTGCTGGTGTGGGGAAGCTGTCTTGCTTCCTCTATTGTCACAAGAGTCCAGGATTTCTTAAGACAACAGCATGTGGAGACAGTACCTTGGTCGGTGCGGCCATCATGAAGGGTGGAAATAGGGAGGCCTGGGCCTGTGCACAGGGTGAAACAAAAGCATGGCTTAGTTTTAAAATAACATTTAGCTTTCAATAAGAATTGCTGGTCATATTTATGATTACTGTAAAGCTCAATTACCTCTTTTACTTATGCAACTATTTTTTTTTCTCCCTTAAAGAAGTAAACATCCCCTTTTAAGTTACATTCAAACAATACATGAGACCAGAGCCCAGTCAAAGAACAGACAGAAGAGAAGAGTTGCTTGTATATATTTCCAAGAGTGATCCTAAATAGTCAGTATCTAATTACACAAATGGGCCCCAGAAGCTGCAGTGATAAATGGCCTTCTGGGAAGATATGCTATATGGGCCAGTTTTAGCTGTGTCTTTAACTTCACCAATACTCAGATTATATTTTCAATTTTGCTTCTTGGTTCAATGTTCAGTTTAGTTTGGTAGGTAGAACTCAGCAATTTTTTTTTCTTTCACTTAATTGCTATGAAAGTTAGTTGCACAGTCGTGTCCGAGTCTTCACAATTCCACGACTGCAGCCTGTCCAGCTTCTCTGTCCGTGGAATTCTCCAGGCAAGAGTACTGGAGTGGGTTGCCATTTCCTTCTCCAGGGGATCTTCTTGACCTGGGGATTGAACCCGGGTCTCCTGCATTGCAGGCAGATTCTTTACCAACTGAGCCACTAGGAAAGCCCCCTTAATTGCTATAGGCAGAAATACATTTATATAGAAAATATTTCCTGTTCAATATGCTGTGACAGGACACATTCCCTATGAAACAGACCTAGAAGGAGGTCTGTTTTGTGCACCAAAAGTTCATCTGGGGTGCTGTATTAGGATCCCAGCTGTGGGGGAAGAGAAAAAAAGGTGGGTACTGAGGGAAAGTGGGTTGGGGTGCAGCCACAACAGAGACCTCAGCCAACCTCACTGGGAGCTCTGGAGCTGCCTGCCCTTCAGAATTGTCTTGAATGGAGCCAACTAGTTTGCCTTTTATCTCCCAGAATGGAGTGCTTCTTGATTTTGGCCTGAGAGAAGAGCAATCTCTGGCTTGGGTGCAGGGGGCCCAGCTGTAAGCTTTTAGCCACCAGCTCTCTCAGCAGCTGGAGAAATGAGGACTCAGTCCTGGAGGTAGGAGGTCTGAGTGGCAAACCAGTGTCCACCATATATTTTGACATGGAATTCAGGTTCTCTGTGCAGAAATTGGCTTTTTTTTTTTTTAATCTTAATTCCCCAATCAGGGATCTAACTTTTGCTCTCCTGCAGTGCAGTGAAAGCATGGAGTCCCAGTCACTGGACTGCCAGGGAAGTCCAAAAATTGGTCATTTTAACAATATCTGTAAATATTTTAAAAACTATTACTTACTTGAACTATAGAATAAATAATACCTGGAAATATGATTGTAAAGTTATTAGAAACCCTGGATGTGAGTAGTTCCTTCTTCTGCCTTGTTCCTGACATTTCTCGGCCTTCAGAGAAGATGCTTTCGACTTGCTTCTCAGTGTGCTATAAGTGTTAAAAGTGGCAGGCCCCATGGGCGAAGCCAGAGGCTGTCTGGTTATACCCATATTTGTATGAGTAATTGTGATTCTGGGGTCTTAGTCCCATTTTCCAGTTAACCTTTATAGGCAATAAAGCTAATATTTTTATTTCCTGCCTGACTCCTCAATCTGACCTGAGAGCGAGGAGAAAGGATATCATTTATTAGGCTCCCTCAAAAACCAGCAATGCTTATTGTGTGGAGTCTCAATATTATAGAATTTAATTTCAGAGATTTTCATTTTGACTAGATTTTCTTTAACATTATTAAAATGTACAAATACATATTGTAATTTTTGTTAGCATGTAAGGCAATGAGACATGAATCTGAATTTCTAAACTTTAGTCAAACAGCACCCACCTTATGGGATATTCGTAGGTGTGCAGTTCCAGTAGGGATAACTAGCTTACAACTTTTGTCCAAACTACGAGACAAACTAATGACTGACTGCCCTTGACACAAGCGGCCTGAGGGTGGGATCCTAGTGGCAGAAGTATTCTTTGTACTGCTCTTGTTCCATCAGCATCATCAATATGAATTTACCTACTTCAATCCTATTATCTGGGATTTACTCACCATCTCTCTCAGAGAGTTTGAAGTTACATAATGAAGCTTTACTCTTAGTCCTAAAGGGGAAGATTTCAAGGTTTTTCCTATGATGGTGCAGTGACTCATTTTACTGGAGCTTCAAAAACACCAGACGATGTGATGCTTCCCACACAGTATATTTTTTGCTAAATGGGAAATTACCATACTGCCGAGGAAGAGTGAGTGTGGAAAAGTCAGGCGATTCAAGTTCCAGAAAGGAGTCTTTCACCAACTTTTGATGAGAGATTAGTATTTGATTTCTTCCTCTTCAGGGGGTACTTAGGCTCAAGCAGATCTTAGGAAGACACTAAGAAGTGGTATATTGCTTTCAAAAAGCATTAAAGCACTGTACAAATGCAGAATACATAAAATATAAATGCGTTTGTATGAGTAGGGTCACTGATGTCTTTATCAGTAAATATATCAGCATAAAGGGCTTCCCTGGTGGCTCAGAAATAAAGAATCTGTCTGTCAATGCAAGAGATGCAGGTTTGATCCCTGGGTCGGGAAGATCACACAGAGAAGAAATTGGCAACCCACTCTAGTGTTCTTGTCTGGGAAAACCCATGGACAGAGGAGCCTGGTGTGCTGTAGTCCATGGGTTGCATAGAGATAGACACAACTTAGCAACTGAACAACAACAGCAGCAAATATCAGCGTAAAAATGAGGCTTGGGGTACGCTTTGCAAAAAGCAGCAGTGTTTCGATCTCCCCTAGTTACCTATGTTCATTCCACAAACATTCTACATCTATCATGCACTAACCATTCTTTTTTGGCCTTATGAATATAAAGATGAAAGGAAAGTTTATTCTGCCTCCAGGAGAGAAAATAGACAACCAGATGATTCAGGACAGTTATTTCAATGATACCCTGTGGCTGGCATGTAAGCTTCAATATATGCTGCACGAATACATAGCTTGAGATGAAAAATGTTGCACATAAATTGAGAGGGACATTTAACATATACCTTGAAATGCTGTAACCACAATTAGTACGTATGGTCATGAACAACAATCTTTTGACTTTACAGAGATGCCAAAGACCAAACCTTTTGTGAGTGTTGTATTAAAGTGATATCTTGTGCCATCTTGAAGGAAGCATTTGAATTAAAATGCTTACTCATTTTCACATAGTCAAAAGAGCTGGGGTGAGGTTCTGGGCCCAGATTATTGGACTGAGGAAGTGGCATGTCAGGGTAACCTTTCTTTTGGCAAGTAAAGGGAACCTCAGGGTCCTCTACACTGAGCAGGGATTGAAATCAGTCAGAGATTCTGTTTATATTCTGAGCTGCCCACCAAATACTGGTGTCTGGTGACCAGACACCAGACACCAGAAACAAGAATGGCATATGTTTTTTAATAACTCACTTTTGTTTTCTGTCCACCCTCAACTCACAGGGAAACTCAGGGATTAATAGTGGTGGGGGAAGGGGAGTCAGAACAGAGAATGGAGGGGTAGATATGTTTCAGATCAGTTTTCCAAAATTCCCATAATGACTAGCAAGGACCTAATATATTTCAGTGATTTACTGGTTGCCTAACCCAACTTTGCTATGCATTCAAAATACAGATGAAAGGTTATGCATAAAATAAAATTATCTGGATAGAAATTATTTGTTAAATGGACATATAACCAAAACAACCAGGAAACATCTAGTATATTTTATGAGCTTTTTTTAAAATACTTGAATGAATTACTTATTATGTTTCTCAGATTTAGAAAGGTGACAAAAGCTTATTTTCCATACCCATGGAAGCTACAGTTCAAAGAATTGCTGGCCTCCAAGACAAACAGCTCAGATTTATTTTCCTGGCTATAGGAGATTGTCATTTCTCCAAGAAAATGGGGCTGAAGTCCAGGAACCATTTTATCAGAGGATGCTTCTTTGTATGATATTGCTGTCACAATACAATGTCATGGTGCTGTGGTACATGGTGGGTACGAGGTTGGGATTTACAGCTAAGGAACTCTTACTACCATCTGGCTCTGATGCTTACCAGCAGTGTGGACCTTTTACAAAAGGTCTGTTTCCTCAACTGCAAAAAATGGAGATAATAATACCTTCTTATCCTCCTTACATTTTTTTTCCCGTAAGCATTAGATAAGATAAGGTAGATAAGTTCCTCACATATAACAGGTGCTCAATAACCTGTAGCTAAGGATTGATCAGATAATGATGGCAAGGACAAGGAAAGAGGCAGAGAAGAGTAGAGCGTGTGTTAGGTCCGTTACCTACCATAGCAGACGAGTGCGTAGTACTTGGCATAGTCGCTGAAACTTGCTGTGTAATATTGGCACCTTTTTTTCCTTAGATGGCAAGTAATGCACTTCTTACTTGGAGAATGGCTTCCAATGCTAATTCTGGAGGGAAATGAAAATAAAACTAAAAGCTGGAATTTTGAGATTGTATTTATCAAAATGTACTACTCCGTGCAAAATGACTGATTTACATATTAACATCAAGCTCACTATTTTTCTGTTGCCAATATCATCTAAAGTAAAGGGAGAATCACAGTATTTTGATTTATCTGATCTTCAATCCATCTTTGCCTGAATAGGCACAGACGTTGAGGGAGAAGCCCTTGGCGGTTTTCTGGCAGTGGGGGAAATATCTAGCACCTCAAATGGGAGCGAGGTAGTCACTTCTTAGAGCTATCAATCTCTTACATTACAAAGTGGTTGAGAATGCATAGCTCTTTCATGTCCCATGTACCATCTCTCTCCCATCTGCTCAAAGCAAGTCATGTTAAAAGAAATCACACATTACAGGAATAAATACAATGCTTGGTATACAGTACTAACTTAATGAATGTGTATTACATGAATTTTCTCAATTACCTCCTATAATGTGTGCTCCCATGGCAAAACAGACAATAAAGATTTGGCAGTATTACCAAAAAAGGGATCTCTTGTCCTTATCATATATCTAGAAGGGGAAATTAGTAATAAGCCATTTGGGAAAAAAGCCAAACAAACATGGTTCTCAGGAGATCTCATGCTTTTCATTTTATGTGGCAGGAAATTTGGGTTCATGGAAGCTCTTCTTGGAAATGCCTCCTCCAAACGGCCCTACACAAGCCAACCTGTACCCCCACACTGGGCCAACTCTCTGAGTAATTGGCTTTAACATACAACTTCCTAGACCTTGCCCCAAACCCTCAGAGTCTCATTTGAGGAGAACCAGGTGGTTTTATGCCAGGATGCAGCCAGAGGTGGAGTCCTGATGTGGCTGGTAAGTGTACCTGTGGCCACCACTGTGTTCTGCTGCTGCCCCTGACATTGCCTTGAGCATGGTAGAGGGTGATCAGAGTCATTGTTATTATCAGAGGGGGATTCTTCTCAACATATGAAAAGCTATGATCCAGAAGGGAACAGAGGAATGCAGCAGAAGGAAGAATTTATTTTCTCACTACAGTTAGTAGTATTCACATTTATATGTTGGTGTGATCTTGGAAAACATTAGGTAGGCGGTTAGCAATAAGGGGTCAAGTTCAGAATGCCCACGTATAAATCCTGGCCCAGCAACATCACTGACTGCATAGAGTTGTTGTTGTGATTAAATGAAATTACATATATAAAGCAGATAAAAGTGTGCAAGGCCTATACTGCTGCTGCTGCTGCTAAGTCGCTTCAGTCGTGTCCAACTCTGTGCGACCCCATAGACGGCAGCCCTCCAGGCTCTCCCATCCCTGGGATTCTCCAGGCAAGAACACTGGAGTGGGTTGCCATTTCCTTCTCCAATGCATGAAAGTGAAAAGTGAAAGGGAAGTCACTCAGTCGTGTCTGACTCTTAGCAACCCCATGGACTGCAGCCCACCAGGCTCCTCCATCCATGGGATTCTCTAGGCAAGAGTACTAGAGTGGGGTGTCATTGCCTTCTCCTATAGCAGACCACCAACCCATGGAAGCTATTGTTTTCACTTCCACATCCAGAAGGGACTGTTAAGGGCACCATTCCAATCACCAAGGGGGCCAAAAACTAAAACACTAATATATGAACAGAGATGACTTCCTTCTAATCATAATAGTCTCAAAGCAAGTCATGTTAAAAGAAATCACACATTACAGGAATAAACACAATGCATGGTATACAGTAGTAACTTGATGAATGTGTGTTACATGAATTTTCTCAATTGCCTCTAAATTTAGTTGAAGTGTTTAATGCCATGTTTATATCAGCATTAAAATTTCTTAATTTTTCTTTTTGAAAACATTTGGTTAGCTAGTATGTTAGGGGGCATATATTTTATAGTGATATACACATTCTCTGAATATTTTAATTCATAAATTAATTTTATTAAATTTCAGCTTTTTAAAAAATATTTTATACATTCTGAAGACTCTGATAGATTTTTATTCAAATTTCAATATATAAAAATATTAGAATGAATTGACATAAATTACCTATAGATATTTCTTCTTCCAGGGTAGCCTTCAAATTCATTGCTAGAATAAAACCTGAAAATATATTCAGAAGTTATCAGATAATTATTGATGGCTAAATGGTGATAGAATTGTTAATATACTACTAATATAGTAAACAATATAGTCCAACTTTAATGGAATGAAGCAATTAATTGGCACTTATGTACACCAATTGCTGCTGTTCATACTTCTGAATTTTATATACATACTCTGACTTATACATATATAAAATATATTTACACAAATAAATTTATAAATTACAGGAGAAACATTAAATTATGTTGAGCATTCTTTTTTGGTTAAGCTAGGATGTTTGATTAATATCACCTCTTTCCTTTCTATAATTAACAGTTTACTGATTTCTTTGTGCTAAACTGTTTAATTTTGTCTATGATTTTGAGCATGTTTAGAACTTATTTTACAGAAGCACTGACAGTAGATCACTCTTTTATAAATCAGGAAACTCATCTACCCAAGGATTCCACACAAAGGGAGTTCATGCTAATTTACCCAGAAGCAAAACAAGTCACAAGAGAGCATGCTTATTACCTAAGTATCTTGGTCCCAGTTCTAACCTGTCTTAACAAAGTGGGAAATCCAATTTAATGGGCATGATTCTCTCCTCTGTGAGTTCATCTGAATATAACAAAATAACTGACATTTAATTTTTAGGAAGAGCACAATAAAGTGTTAAAAGTTTTAGATTTGGTTTCTTACTTTTAATTCTCAGAACTTTTCATTCACCCAAGTACTTGTATATCCTCACTGAAATAACGACTTTGTTATTCCCAGTAAAAGGCACCAGTGTGTGTGTGCATTGTGTCTGAATCCTTGGGATCCCATGGACTGTAGCAGCCAGGTTCTCTGTCCATGGGATTTTCTAGGTGAGAATACTGCAGTGGGTTGCCATTTCCTCTTCCAGGGGGTTTTCCCAGCCCATGGATAGAACTTGTGTCTTCTGCATTGGCAGGTGGATTCTTTACCACTGAGTCACCTGGGAAAACCCTCAGTAAAAGGAAAAGGCAACAAAATACACCCGATTCCTACTATTAACTTTACCTTTTAAACCAGCATCCTGCTAAATGTTTTTACTGACTTCATAGGATTCCAAACATCACTATACTTGCTTTTCCCACATCATCTCAAACTACCTGTGAATAAACTACTCTGATTTTTCCAAACTGCCTCCTACAGTTTTTTGGTTATGTCAAAGGTTTCACAATTGTCTTTGTCTCTAACACTCTTAGAACAGAGTCCACATTCCCTCCTTCCCTTCCTTTTCCCCTCACAGCCACGGACTTACTTTTCAGCCTCTGTCTCTCTTCACTGTCTATACCCTTCCTCTCATTCATTTAACTGTTTTGTGCCAGGCACTATCCCATGTTCCAAAGATTTAAAGAAATGGAGACCTAATTTTCCCTTGGAGTCTGCATTTCATTGCCACCATTCTAGTTCAGGCTTCTGTCCCCTCAGGCCTAGATTATGACCATACCAGGGTCTTCCTGCCTTCAGTTTCCCCTACCTCCTAAATATATTAGTCCTGAAATCTCCCACTAGGTTTTATCTTGTGACTCCTCTTACACAGGCAGTTTTAATGGCTGCTCCATGTAATGGCTAAACTCCTTTACTGACAGTTCAAAGAATTCCATGGATTGGCAACAGGTTTCTAAAAAATTGTTATCTGATGAAGCTGGACTAATCTTCCTCTTTTGCTCAATTCAAGCTAATGGCAGGGAAGTTATAAGAGAGTGCCCTAGATTTGGGTTTTATTAGAAGTAAAGGGAAAAAACAAAACAAAACTACACATTCTTGATTAGAGATGTTTGATCAAAAATGTTTATTTTAAGATGGTCTATTTAGACAGTACACAGGATGGACTGAAAAGGAAAGACCTAGAAGAAAGAAGCCCCATGATGAGATTAATAACAAGAATCTTAGATTTAATCTATTTTAGATTTAAATCTTAGTTCTACCACTAACTTTGTAGCCTTGCCCAAATTAATTAAATTTCCAAGTATCAGCTTTCTCATCTGTAAAACTGAGATTATCATTTCTACTTTATATTATGTGGTACACAGCAATCACTTAATAAATAATAGCTATTACAGATAATAATCTCAAACTTATGCAACAATGAGTGACTGCAAGAACGTTTCTTATCAAGGGGCTGCCCTCATGGACTTCTGGATCTAGCTTATTTCTTCAAGTGCTAGAGGGAAAATTTGTCTTTAGGACCAGTTACTATTCTAAAACTTTTATACTTTCAATGTAATTATATACCAACTATCAGAAGAGAAATAACCACCTACTAAATGTTCTTTCCAAAAAAGGAAATTGCATTGACTAATTATTAAAGAGTGTGTAATTTTAATGAAACCACATCTGTCTGAACTACACTTTAGAATAAGTAGCAAAAAGGCTTTTAACTGAAGGCAGTGGTGCTGTAGATTTCATCCGTCCATCAGTGCCAATTAAAACCTGAATGGTGCATCAAGCTTCATGCAATACTTACAGTGAATCCTGTGTTACTCTGAATATATTTATGGCCTCCCACTTGCCACTTGTAATTTGAATAGCATTTTCCTATAAAAAGACAAACATTATGTTGTGTGAAGCTGAGCGTTATTTGAGCAACCTCAAGTGAATGATCTTTCAGGAGATAAATCTTGGAAGGAACATACCACAGTGTCTTTGATATAGTGAATATGTTTGTAGCCATCCTTGTCGCTAAATATTTTGTAGTATGAAATGGTATCATGGCTGAACACTGGTGTTGAAACAAAGAACTGAAAGAAATGAACAGAGGTTATATTCAGGAGACAAACCAAACGAAGATGATTAATTTTTTAAAAGCCATGTGTAGTTACAATTATCAGGACCAGAAAGTCTTGCCTCCCCTACCTTCCAGCACTCATACCCTAGATTCCTTCCTTTCAAGTGGACAGCTCTTCTCGTGCTTCTGACAGGCACTTATACATTCCAACTACTGCTTAATTGCTACTACTTATCCTTGGGTTTATATTGCTTAGTTTGAATTTCTGTATTCTGAGATTACGTGGCTTGACATAGTTAAAAAAAAATTCACAAATAAATGTTGATGTTTAACCAAGTCAAACTTCAAAATGTTACATTTGATCAAAATGTGACTTTTCTGAATGCCGATAGCCTCTTTCAAGTCTTGATTTGTTTGATGTCAAGCACCTAATACTGATGATGCAATAAAGACATCTTAAAGATTAAAATATCACAAACTGCTAGTCACAGCTTTTAATGGCAGAAAGGGACTTCTGGACTTGAGAGAAAAATGTAACCAATGACAAGACAATGAAAGGTGTACTCCTTGAGCTTAGGGAACAGACCAAACCTCACTGTCCACCTCTGACCTCTTCCCAGGGCCCATGCTCACCACCTGTAGGGAATTGCTTAAGAACCTAAGGAGTTTCTGCCACAGGTCTAGTGTGTCCTGAACAGAGCAAGCTATAACTCAGCATCCTGAAAGGTACAGATAATTAAAGTCCTGTAAATGTCCTGTCATCAGATTTTAGCTAGTAGTTTCTCCCATTAGAAAAAGAGATTCATTGTACATTTGCTGGTTTCCTTTTTTATCCTGGTCATTGGGTGGAGGAAGGATGGTAACGTGGTGAAGGGGCTCCATGAGGAAAGAGCTATTCTACATCATACAGAGTAGATATTCCCACAAGTTATTCCAGACTAGATTTCTTAGCACGAGTGCTTCCACATGACAGTGTTAAAAGATTCAGATCCTTTACAATTGTCCAAGTAACAACAGTCAAAAGACTACAGGTATCTTTCAGCTATAAACACCTAATTTGCTGACACTCATCTTGCCGGGACACACTTTTCAGCAAAATGAGAACAAGGGAAGTAGTTGTAGGTATTTTTAATGATGATCTTACATGTAATTTGACATAATGTTTTTTAATACAAGTCATGATTATGATTGAATGATATTAAAATGTAACTTTCTGACGTGATATCAGTGGGGTCTAATTAGTGTCCCCCAAATTCTTTTCCACCTAACCCAGAAGATAACTGTTATGGATTGAACATTTCTGCTCCCCCAAATTCATATATTGAAACTCAACCCCTATTAAGATGGTATTTGGTATCAAGAGGTGGGGGCCTTGGGAGGTAATTAGGATTCGATGAGGTCATAAGGGTACAGCTCCCACGAATGAGATTAGCCCATTTACAAGAATTACCAGAGAGTGTCTTCCCCCTGCTCTGCTCTCCGCCATGGAGGATACAACAAAAAGTTGACAGAAGAGAGCTCTCACCAGAACCTGACTATGCTGGCATCCTCACCTCAGACTTCCAGCCTCTGGAACTGTGAGAAATGACTTTCTGTTGTTTATAAGCCATTCAGTGTAGGATACATTGTTAAAACAGCTCAAACAGAGTAGGATAATGACCTATTTGAAAGTAGCGTTTTCACAGGTGTAATCAAGGTTAAGAACTGAGATGTGATGATAGTGGATCCAAGTTGGCCCTAGAGCCAATGATTGGTGTCCTCATAAGAAGAGATGAGGGTGCAGAGAGACCCAGGGGAGTAGGTCATGTGAAGATGCAAGCAGGGGTTGGAGCTGGTAGAGCTCCAGCCAAAAAAGTCCAAGGATTGCCAGGAGACCAGAAGCTGGAAGAAGTGAGAGAGGATTCTTCCCGGAGACATCTAAGGATGGCCCCACCAACCCCTTGACTTTGGACTTCTGGCCTCCAGAATAATGAAAGAATGAATTTTTGTTGTTTTAAGCCAAGTTTGTGGTAATTTTTTACAGATACCCTAGGAAACTAATATGGTGTCCTTATCTCTTTGGCATAAAATGGATGTTTTTAATAAAATAAAAAATGGAATAATGAGAAACTTCTGTCTCCTTACACGAGACACTAATCATAAGACCAGTTCTGGTAGGATTCTGGGTATTGACTCAGTGAAATGGTAAGCCAGGAGGCCCCTGAATAGGAAATTCTGATTTGCAATTTTGTGGAAGGAATTTCATTAATAGTGGCCTGAAAAATCATTCTTTCATTTTAGAAAGAGGCTTCACCCTCTCAGCCAAGTGATTCCTTATTAGTAAACACTTTACAGTGTCTCCCTCTCCCCATCAAGATGAAAGATGAAAATTGGCTCCACATTTTCTCAACCACTGTAATGGAACTGGGGTCACAAATACTATAAGGTACCTTAGTGAAAAAAATACTCACTTTACATCTGCAGAAAGTTAAGGAACTCTAAAAACCGCTTAGTTCCAGATTAAAATAGAAAATTTCATTTTCATTGAAAACAAAAAGTAAGAGGGCAGAACATTATGTTTCAAGATAGTAGAATCAGGCAAACAGGAAGAATATTTTTGTTAGGCAAAGACTGTTATCTTCTCCCCTTTAATTGCACACATCCAAGACAGATGCTTTAGATGAACAGGTAACTTGGGTGAGGTAAAGAGAGTGTAAAATATTTCCGCATTCACTCTGCCAGAGTGAGATCCATAATGCATCCTGAGTTAAGTGCTCTGGCAGCAAGTCACGCCTGGGCCCTAGATAACCACATGTCACTAGGTGGTCCTCAGTTTAACAAGACATCCTCACAGCTCCCTTTATCATGCTTAGATGTGCTGATAAACTCCTCATCTCTACTTACAAAGTCATTTAAAATATTTTTCTTGGAAGGTAAGATGATTTAACACCAGTTAATTTTTTGCCACAGTTGGTAAATAACCTGCTTATGGAAGGCTGATGCCTAAACTGAGTCCACATTTAGTCAAAGGCACAGACTTTTAAGCATCAAGTAGAGCATCCATTTATCTAAGCCATAGGATTTCACCAACCACTCAAATGTGATGCAGTGTATGGCTTAATTATTTTAAATGATTTAAATTTGGCTTTGCATCCTAAGCATTATGTGTTTAGTATTTGTTCTTCACATTTTAGTGATTAAATACTATTAATAGAGTCTTTGATTAAATCTTCCTTTTTTGTCTGCTCTCCACAGGACCCCCCAAAAAAAAATTATTTGAAGTGAATTTGTTGTTGTTTTTCTGATAAAATACCAAAGAAGAAATTAGAGTATTTCCCCCAAATTAAGCCACAATATTTCATGCGGAAGAAAAGGAAGTGACAAGTAACGTTCTCAAGGAAGTATTTGCTAATTCTCTGCCTGAATTAATAGGTTAACTGCCATTTACTCTCTTTTCTAGTTCATAGGTGATCTCTGAAGGCCTTTTTCATTTTAAACTTCTTTGACAAATACTAAAGGAAAAACTGGTCTAAAATTGCTCTTTAAATTTATATGAATATGACTAGCCTATACACTTTATCTAAAACCCTCATAAATATTATTTGAACAGATGTCTGAAAAACAAATATTTCCAGGTTATTTCTGGGTAATTTTATTAAGCCACTGGTTTGATTACGGGTCAAAGGAAGATATGCAGCACATTATGGCATATGAGCTATGACTATATAAAGTCATGACTCCAAAAGGCTTGTCAGGACTTATAAAATCTAATGGCCCCCTTGAAAATAGTTGCCTTGGGGAAGTGTGAACTTATGCTTGAAAAGCGTCACTTCAAAAAATTTTCCACAATTTTTCTAATATTCAGAAAGTTAATGACTATTGGATACATTTGGAGAAATTGAGATTAGCACACAGGAAAACTAATTTTTTTTCCAATAGAATTCTAAAACTATAGATTCTATAATGATGTAGTGTAAAATCATATTTTGCAGATACATATTTCATTTATTCACTAGATTTATTTTGGCATGATTTTTGATTTAATGTAGAGACCTCATTCTCCCTCAAAGGGCATGTATGTGCTTCCACTGAGGGTATTTAAAACAATGTTCAAAAACTTTAGAAGGCAATTCATTCCTTCATTCAGCTATTATTTGCTGGGATTACAAGACTGGTGCTATACAGACTATAAAAATTTATAAGATACAACTGTCCTCAACCTGCTTATAAACAGATTTCAAAAGATGTATTTTAAAGTAGTTCAGAGTGTTCTGAATGGTGCCAGTATATTCAGAATAAGTGTGTATGGATTCCTAAGATCACATCTTTGATAAGATTGCTGGTATCATGGTTTATCTATTTGTAAAATCACATCATTCATATTACTTTATAGAAACTCTAGCTATATCATTATCATGAAGAACACAACTAAAGATACTTTCCAGTATTCTTTCTTCTCTCATTCTTTACAGGAAATCTCTATAATGACAGTGAACTCATAAATTAAAATTTTCCCTTTTCTCAAGTTTTCAAATGCTGATTTAGGAATTATCTTTCTGGAAGGCAAGCTTCTGGTTGACCCAGAATCCAAAAAATTTAGAAAATCCTGTTCTTTCACTGATTTCTTCTCTTTTTTCCTGTTATTTATACAATGTTAAAGAGTGAAATAAAATAGGTTTTTCTTTTTCATTTTTTTCCTGAATTACACACTTATCCTTGTTACCTTGTTAGGTGGTGCTAGTGGTAAAGAACCTGCCTGCCAATGCAGAAGACGTAAGAGATGCTGATTTTATCCCTGGGTTGGAAGGATCCAATGACACCCCACTCCAGTATTCTTGCCTGGAAAATCCCATGAATGGAGAAGCCTGGTAGGCTACAGTCCATGGGGTCGCAAAGAGTCGGACGTGACAGAACGACTTCGCTTCACTTCGCTTCGCTTTTGGAAGGATGCCCTGGAGGAGGGCAGGGCAACCCACTCCAATATTCTTGCTTGGAAAATTCCATGGGCAGAGGAGCCTGGTGGGCTACAGTCCATAGGGTCAAAAAGAGTTGGACATAACTGAAGTGACTTAGCCTGCACCCATGTACATTTACTTGCATAAAAAAATAAAGTAATAACTATTCTCTAGTTAGGGGCTCCCCTGGTGGCACAGACGGTAAGAACCTGCCTGCAATATGGGAGACTGGGGTTCAATCCCTGGGTCTGGAGGATCCTCTGGAGAAGGAAGTGACTATCCACTCCAGTGTTCTTGCCTGGAGAAGACCATGGACAGAGGAACCTGGGGGCTACAGTTGGTGGGGTTGAAAGAGTCGGATAAGACTGAGCAACTAACACAACAAAATTCTCTTAATGAAAAAACTGAAGTACCTTTAACTGAAGATAGAAAGTAAATACATGGATCTAGGAAAGTATACAAAAAAAATTTTCAATACCTGAAGATATTTACTTCACTCGCCATCTTAATTTAAATTTTTATAAGACTTAACATCTCAGAATTTACTTCTTATTGTCCCTTGTCTTGGGTTAATGTGTTAAACTAGATAAGAGTTTCTTTTTTCTTTACATGTGTCCAAATCTCAGAAGTAGCTTTTCTTTTTTTTAACCCAAATTTTAGTTGAATTCAACCACATATTTGTGATAAATGGTAGCATTCATACAGTATTCATTTATTATTTGTCTTATTTTGTATTCTTTGTATAAGATATAAGATACAATTGATGTTTTCCTAAAACATGATTTAGTTTTACACAAAAATACTTATAAATCACTGAATAAATATATCCAAAATAATCCAGATATATATGATTACAAACTGTAACAAAACACACACTTCCCTAACTGATACCACTTTACTTAAAAACTAGAATAAATATGGGTATGTATGAGATCAATCTACTCATTTATTTATATAAAATATAATGAGAGGTAAGGTTGTCTCTAAACCAAGGATAGCAAATGTAATTATTTCCCTGGATTCAAATGGCTAGAAGTTATCAAGATTATTTTAAGTAAATCAGGGATTGTGTTCCTTTTTGAAAAATAATATTTATGACATTTTTAAAGAAGCAATATTAACTATAGATATCAGTTGGTTGAAAAATTAAGAACAGAATATGAGGTATATGATTCATTCTCAATAGAATTCTAGATATATGGACATTAAAATTGTCTGGCACAAAATTGCTGAAGGGATCACTACCTTTGTGTTTTTTACCTTGTTATTTTTCTATAAAATCAAGTAGTGCCAGTTTGGATACATTTCAAATAGTCCTTTAATAGCTGAGAATTTCATTAAAAGAGAAGGAAAAGATAGCAATCATACTCCACCAGCCCATCCAGTTCTGCTTTCTTCTACGTGCTCCTGGGTCTAAGAGGGAAAAAAAAAAAAATCAAATGAAACATAGTATTAAGAGGACAGTTTTTCCTAAATATAATCTGGACATTTGAACAAGTTAAGCTGGCTGGTCAGAGTGTACTACTGTTGGTCAACCAACTACACACTTGAGTTGAAGATGACTAGATTCAAAATCTTATACAACATTACTGTTGCATACATAAGGATGATCTGAGGGCTGTATCTTATTGCAAATCATTCATAATTCTGGCTAAATTTTCCATAAGTCAGTGACTGGAATTATGACAATATCCATGGAGACCTACCACAAACCAAACTGTTGTCATGTAGGCAAAAAGGCATTTCCCAGTGGAATTTAGGTTAATTTTTTTTTGTTTGTTTCCTCAATCTTATAAAGTAGCTAGAAATTTTAAAATTTGCACTAAATCTTATTTTTGGTATATACTTGAGGATAGTACAACAAATCCTTTATTGAACAAATACTTAATAAGCCTAAAAATGAATAGAATTTTATAAACAGTTAAATGAAAAATATTCTAGATGGAATAAATAGCATAGAGATGAGGCTAGCTTAGAAAACCACAGGTGGCTCAGTATGGCTGAGTTGGGGCTGACTGTGGGAAAGAATTAGAAGATAAGGGAGAATGCAGGGGCATCAGCAAAATCTTGGAGAAAATTTTATGCCACAATTAGGAAGTTTGGATTTCTCCGGTGGATAATAAATCCTTTGAAAGTTTTCAAAATCACAATTTGAAAAATATAATTGTGAACATGATACAGAGAATAGATAAGAAGTGGGTAACATAGAGGGAGGTTTCCCTGGTTACTCAGCAGTAAAAAATCTACCTGCAATGCAGGAGCTGCAGATTTGATCCCTGGGTCAGTAAGATCCCCTGGAGAAGGAAATGGCAACCCACTCCAGTATTCTTGCCTGGANAATAGATAAGAAGTGGGTAACATAGAGGGAGGTTTCCCTGGTTACTCAGCAGTAAAAAATCTACCTGCAATGCAGGAGCTGCAGATTTGATCCCTGGGTCAGTAAGATCCCCTGGAGAAGGAAATGGCAACCCACTCCAGTATTCTTGCCTGGAGAATCCCCTGGACAGATGAGCCTGGCGGGTTACAGTCTTTGGGGTCACAAATAGAGTCAGCCATGACTTAGTGACTAAATAATGACTTTGTAATGTTTGGAAAAAAGATGCTGAAGACCCAAATCTAGATAGTGGTAGTGAGGGTGGAGTAGAGCGGATGTAGCCAGAGATATATAAAAGTTCAAATCCTCAGAATGAATTTGTGGGGCAATTTTCTTGTATTAGATAAAAATCACCTAGGAGAGTAACCGAGTGTTGGGATAGAGACTTAAGATAATTAGCAATCATTTACCTTCTGGTTTTGCTAGAACTTCAGGTAGGCTACATTCCCAGGCCCCCATCCACTTGGATGTGGTCATGTGTGAGTTCTAAGCCATAGCTTTTCAGCAAAAGTAACTGGTGCTACTTCTGTGTCTAACCTATAAAACGCTTTCATACATACCCTCCATTCTTTTTCCACTCCCTAGCTGGATGTTGACGACCAGCTTTGAATAACCTTGGAATATCCTTAGAAGTTACTGGATGAAGACAGAAATGTTATCAACCTGGGTTCCTGAATGACTCTGTGGAGCAGAGCACCCATTTCCTCACACTCACTGTTTCCCACTTACCTGGACTCACTCTTAGATGGTTACATGAATGTGCAAACCTATTATATAAGCCCGCTGAACTTTTGGAGGGGTTAAATGCATTAACTTGGAGAATAATAAGATTTCTAGTAAAGTCAGAAGAAGAAGAGCTAGCAAGAAACAGTAAACTAGAAAGAGAACCATGAGAGAGTGTATTGTCATAAAAAACAAAGGAATAATAAATTTCGAAAGCAGAGTTTGGATTTTCTCTTATAGGGATAGGCCAGTGTTTCAGAAAAAACAAGATAAGACTTGATAGAGTAAAATGTTTTATTCATCATTTCTAGCTATTAAGATAAAATTAATTTTAATTCTCTTGCAGAGAATAATATGATGATGATGTTCCTCCTCCAAACTATAAATTTATTAATATAGTTATATTACAAGTAATTATTGCCAGTTTCTTTTGCTTCTTTATTTTGGGTATGACTCCCAACATGAGTAAAGTGTTGCCAAGTCTCTTAACCTTAAATGCTGTTTGTTTTCAAAACTAAACATACACACACATATCAGTCATAAGTATGGTTACTGGAAAATTCAACTCTGTTGTTCTTAAATCTGAAAAATACATTCCATGTACTTACCAGACTATTTCGAAACTGCAGTTGTTTTGAAATTTTAGGGTTATTCAAACCTGATATTTTAAACTTAATCACTGATTTTGGCCATAAAACTAAAGTTTATATTCCAGGGAATTCCACATCTCATTGAATGAGCATCTTATACGTTCTGTCAGTTTGGATTAAGTTGTCTCAGATTTGATAAATTAGAAATTCAAATTCCAAAGCAATTATAGTTTTAAATGCCTAGTTTTAAGAGCTAAAAATTTTATCTAAATGACCAATCTTATAAACTAATATAATTAAATCAATAATTCCTATTCTTGAGATTCAATGAAGATATTAACAATATATGCACCAAATTGTTTCTATTTAACTAGAAAAATTAAATTTATTCTATCTTTTCTTTTTGCCTATGACACTGCATTAATGCCAAAAATCTTCCTGCTTTGTATATCAAAACATAAATAAGATAAAAATAAGCTTCTAGCATATTCCATTAAAATTAGTCAAGCTTCTTACAGACACAGTAGTGATTTAAAAATATTTTTAGCCTGAGTAATGTTGACTATTATAGTCCTGATATATTTCCAAACAGATTCATATGACTTTTTTCTTGCAAAACATAATGTCCTAATTTCTAGATGGAATTTAGTGTTTTACTTTGATTGCTCTGTGCTTTTTTTCTTACTTTATAAAATAGGTTTATTCTATATTTGGTTTAATGAAACATTTCTTCATAATTAGATGTCTCATGAAATGTACCCATCAAATGTCCTATTTAAAGAAAACATTTTGTGTTTCTTAGTTTCTAATATGAGTACTTATGAACAGGCCTATTTTGAAGCTTTCTGATTGGAGAAGTAGCTTTCTGACTCATTAATTCAACAGATTATGTTTGGATTTGAGCAATAAAAACAATTAAAACTCAACAATAAATCTGTGCCTAGTTTTTTCTCCCTAAAATTAGCACAGTATTGAGCACTCTGCAAAGATAACAGGATAGCAGGATAATTAAATCTGTTTCATATCATTCTCAGTTACCTACTTTTGATTTTCAAATAGAAGTGTTTGGCTTTCCTTTGATAATATTTGTTTACTTTGGAGTTCTTATTTTTCAATTTTGACACTGAATGGAACGTTTGCGTTTGCAAATGCAAACATCACCGTTTACATTTTTCTCTAATTCTTTTGAATAGAACACATATACTTCTTTAATGGTTCCATCTTATATTTTCATCCTCGTTATTGTTCTTTTTTGGACTGACAATTTTATAATCTCAGAAAGGATGGACTTCCCTCCTAATTCAAAACCAGATACCTGATTTTCCCAGTACAGCATTGTCATTTAATTTTTTTCTCTACTCACTTTCAAAGCTAAAGTCATTCAAGAAAACAAAAGTTATCTTACTTGTTTAATAAAAATAATGAATCTTCAAATAGTGTTTTTTGCAAAGCAATCAGGAGTTGAATGCAGTAATTCTGCCTTATAATATAAAATGTTAGCTATAGATAAGTCTCCACTCTTGTACTTTTATCCTCAGAAATACACCTCTGTGGTTTTAATACAACATACCTTTGGACAGTTCCATGTCTGCCAGTCTTCCCTGAAATCACATATAGACAAGACTGAAACATTTTGGATTCTTTTTAGCCACTGCAAACATATTCGATCATCAGTAACCCATGTGAGCCAACTGAAATAATAATCACTGCAAACAAATCAAAACAGAAAGTCACAACTATAAATCAATATCACATTCAAATAATTTCTTAATTTATGTTTTCTAAAGGACATATTTTATTATTCTGAAACACAAGCCACAGGTAAGGAATGCAAAATATTCTTTTAAACCTTAAAAAATTTAAATACACCTGCTGAGTTTTAGAGAACATACACGAGTCCACTGATCTAACAGAATTATTTTATAATTGAGTTTTCTCCCCAGTTGGGATTTTAATATCTTAGGAAAAAAATTAAGACACAAGGCCAAAGTTATTGGCCAACCTAGGGGTCAAAAAGCATGAAATTGCCTACTTTTCCATAGCTGAACTCAAGTTTTCACTTTTTAACTAATTAAAAAAGAGCTAAATCTATAAAAGACCATCTTTCTTTCCAGGCAGGTTTGTGTTGGAAGCTAAGTTTTAGCTACAGGTCAGGGGTTGAAATTTGGGTTAGTATAATAATTAGAGATAGTGTATCCAAAGTAGCTCAAACAGTGCTTTGCACAAAGTGGATGTCGCCGAAAGGAAGCAATGATTACTTGGCTCTGAGGGTGAATGTGTAGGGAACAGCAGTGTAAATAAACCACAAAATGTTGGACCTTGTAAAAGGAATCACAGAGCTACAAGGGATCTCTGGTTCAGAGTCTGGCTTTATCTCCTACTAGTTATACTACCTTGACTAACATATCTGTGCCTCTGTTTCTATATAATATGGGAATAATAACATTACCAGTATGAAAGGTTGCTGTAAAGATTTACTAAGAATGCTTAAAGTGCTTACAAACTATACATACAACATAGTGAGTGCTCAACAAATGTTAGATATTATTACTATATTGTTAGTGTTTTACAGATACACAAATGATGCTTTCTTTCATTCCGCTTGACTCTTGAGAAGAATGATGCATAAAAATATCAGATATATTTAGCCCAGTTTTCGTCAGCTAGATTAGGGTGGGGAATAATGGATATTGGAAAAAAAAAGGATTTTTGATTATCCGAGAGTGGCTTCACCTTGGCAAAGTCCGGCAGAGGCCTCTCATGAGGGGTTTTTTCCCATTAATCAATCATCTGGCCCTGGCTGACCTTCCTTCCTGAGGCAGGAGAAGAGGAGTCAAGCCTTGTTCTGAGAGGGTGTGGGAAGGAGTACGGAGGCCAGCCAGGCAGGGCTTGTGGACCCCTCCCTGTTTCCATGTCAACCAGAGTGACCGAGATTAATCAGACAAGATCTCAATGGGTACCATGCTGGTACCTTTCACAGAAATGAAAATGCTTCTGTCCAGCTCTGCCTGCAGTTCATCCACAAACAGATAATGCTACAACCAGATCACTTCAAATAGACTGCATCTTAGTGAAAAACACTAATATTTGGAGGGGGTTGGCTTATCTTCTCCTGTTTGCCATGCATGTATAATAATCATGATCCACAAATGCTGGGAAAAAGTAGGCCAGACTTGAAGGAAGCCAGGCTGAGAGCAGGCATACATTTTACTATCTCCTTGTTTGTCCCTAGCTTACACTCACATATCCAAGGGAAGCAGCACTTAGACTNTGCTAAAGTCATTCAAGAAAACAAAAGTTATCTTACTTGTTTAATAAAAATAATGAATCTTCAAATAGTGTTTTTTGCAAAGCAATCAGGAGTTGAATGCAGTAATTCTGCCTTATAATATAAAATGTTAGCTATAGATAAGTCTCCACTCTTGTACTTTTATCCTCAGAAATACACCTCTGTGGTTTTAATACAACATACCTTTGGACAGTTCCATGTCTGCCAGTCTTCCCTGAAATCACATATAGACAAGACTGAAACATTTTGGATTCTTTTTAGCCACTGCAAACATATTCGATCATCAGTAACCCATGTGAGCCAACTGAAATAATAATCACTGCAAACAAATCAAAACAGAAAGTCACAACTATAAATCAATATCACATTCAAATAATTTCTTAATTTATGTTTTCTAAAGGACATATTTTATTATTCTGAAACACAAGCCACAGGTAAGGAATGCAAAATATTCTTTTAAACCTTAAAAAATTTAAATACACCTGCTGAGTTTTAGAGAACATACACGAGTCCACTGATCTAACAGAATTATTTTATAATTGAGTTTTCTCCCCAGTTGGGATTTTAATATCTTAGGAAAAAAATTAAGACACAAGGCCAAAGTTATTGGCCAACCTAGGGGTCAAAAAGCATGAAATTGCCTACTTTTCCATAGCTGAACTCAAGTTTTCACTTTTTAACTAATTAAAAAAGAGCTAAATCTATAAAAGACCATCTTTCTTTCCAGGCAGGTTTGTGTTGGAAGCTAAGTTTTAGCTACAGGTCAGGGGTTGAAATTTGGGTTAGTATAATAATTAGAGATAGTGTATCCAAAGTAGCTCAAACAGTGCTTGGCACAAAGTGGATGTCGCCGAAAGGAAGCAATGATTACTTGGCTCTGAGGGTGAATGTGTAGGGAACAGCAGTGTAAATAAACCACAAAATGTTGGACCTTGTAAAAGGAATCACAGAGCTACAAGGGATCTCTGGTTCAGAGTCTGGCTTTATCTCCTACTAGTTATACTACCTTGACTAACATATCTGTGCCTCTGTTTCTATATAATATGGGAATAATAACATTACCAGTATGAAAGGTTGCTGTAAAGATTTACTAAGAATGCTTAAAGTGCTTACAAACTATACATACAACATAGTGAGTGCTCAACAAATGTTAGATATTATTACTATATTGTTAGTGTTTTACAGATACACAAATGATGCTTTCTTTCATTCCGCTTGACTCTTGAGAAGAATGATGCATAAAAATATCAGATATATTTAGCCCAGTTTTCGTCAGCTAGATTAGGGTGGGGAATAATGGATATTGGAAAAAAAAAGGATTTTTGATTATCCGAGAGTGGCTTCACCTTGGCAAAGTCCGGCAGAGGCCTCTCATGAGGGGTTTTTTCCCATTAATCAATCATCTGGCCCTGGCTGACCTTCCTTCCTGAGGCAGGAGAAGAGGAGTCAAGCCTTGTTCTGAGAGGGTGTGGGAAGGAGTACGGAGGCCAGCCAGGCAGGGCTTGTGGACCCCTCCCTGTTTCCATGTCAACCAGAGTGACCGAGATTAATCAGACAAGATCTCAATGGGTACCATGCTGGTACCTTTCACAGAAATGAAAATGCTTCTGTCCAGCTCTGCCTGCAGTTCATCCACAAACAGATAATGCTACAACCAGATCACTTCAAATAGACTGCATCTTAGTGAAAAACACTAATATTTGGAGGGGGTTGGCTTATCTTCTCCTGTTTGCCATGCATGTATAATAATCATGATCCACAAATGCTGGGAAAAAGTAGGCCAGACTTGAAGGAAGCCAGGCTGAGAGCAGGCATACATTTTACTATCTCCTTGTTTGTCCCTAGCTTACACTCACATATCCAAGGGAAGCAGCACTTAGACTAAGTACTCTGGCCATCTTTATATCTATGTAAAGGGTTAGTATGTTCACATTAATTTAAAAAACTTATTTGTGAATTTTAATTTTGCTATGTATTTAGCTTGACATGCCAATTTATTTATTTATTTATTTTTGTTGTAGCATAGTCATTGCAAACTCGCTAGAAAAGAAATGTAAACCCTGATGAAGAAATTTCAGTGCTAAAATTCAGTCTGAAAGGTGGAGAGCGTCAGAGATGAATATACCTTGAGGCTATCATTGCTGGTACTGGCACTTCTCTGGGGCCTACATGCTCAGGGTAAGTGGCATCAATGATAAAGATCCGAACAACAGGATTCTTAGCTCCCGCCTGCAAAGAAAGTGGAGATAGATAAACTCACAAAATTCTAATTATCACCAACATTTTAAAGACACTTTTGGAATTTAGGCGTATTTTTATAAGCTAACAATTGTTAGGTATATTGTTGAAAACATTCTAATTATGATGTTTACAAATTTCATTGCACTGTAATTACAAATATTGTGCAACCAGAGTGAAAATAACATACTCTTAGTGATTAATGGGAGCTTTAATTCATAGGGAAAACTATTAGGGATTTTAAAATGCAGTTCCATAATCGATACTCTATTTTCTGATTTTGAGACAGATAGTTTGCACTATTATTATTGTTATTAGGATAATTGTAATAATATTTCTCCATGTGCCAAGGGCAGTACAGAATGAGCTTGATTTGGGGAAGGGAGTGTAAAGAATAAATAATGAAAGATACTTTTTGCTTTTACCCTGTAATTTGATCTAGGACAATTACCAAACAGTCTACTAGCTGCTTAAATTATTATTGCTTTCAATGCCCCCAAATTAGGAAAATTCCACCTCAAAATAAAATGTCATGTGATTTACACTGTTCTTGCTTCGTGCTTTTTGCCTTAGTATATGCCCTAGGTTTACACGACAGTATAGTTCATGTTCACATATCTTCTTATAGTTCTGTTATTTACCACAGAAAAAGAGAACCTTAAAATTGTCAGATAATTTAAATCCACAAAAATTAGGCATATAGGCTATATATATAGTTGCCTCATTTCTCAATCCAGTGTCAGATGTTCAGCAGCTTCAGCTTCAAAGAAATGGGAGAATTTGGGTCCTGACTTCTCTGTCAGGGTGAGTTGCTCCTGACTTCTGGGTTTCTTCATCTCTTCCTGCTCCATACAACTTTCTAAAGATCCAAGTTCTTTCCCATCTTTTGGGTTCCAAGGATCATACCTCTTACTTACAATACCCCCAGCTTTCGGACTTAATACACAACCTTTGAAGGATCTTCTACCTAAACAGACACCCTCCCCCATACTCATTTCCTTTCCTCATATGATTTTTAATATAAAATTTTAGAGTATCTGGAATTTCTATTTCTCTCACTGTGGCCACTTTGACTTGCTTTAGAATCCACGTGTGTCTATGCATGTCCTTCCTATCTTTGTCAATATAGGGACCTCTATAACAGGCTTCCCTTTGGCAAGGAAAAGCAACAGTGACTTAAGAACAAAGAATTACATTCTAAAATCTCTTCTACTCCTCATGCCAGAGGAGAATTTGTGATTTGATCTTTCAGATTTCTTTTCTAAGTTAACTCAGAATACGACATTTCTCCACTGTGACACGGCCATTCTGGTGGAATTTATTTTCATGAGGCCTCTTATTTTTTGAGGCCTCTCTTGAGACGTGGGACTGCATGTGAAGTACATAAGCTAAGAATTAGAATGTTTATGTAAGAAACATTGGTTCACAGCATGTCTAATTCCCTCAAAGAAGAACCTAGGCTCATAAACTTAAACTACCATGCTGCTGCTGGTAAGTCACTTCAGTCGTGTCCGACTCTGTGTGACCCCATAGATGGCAGCCCACCAGGCTCCCCTGTCCCTTGGATCCTCCAGGCAAGAATACTGGAGTGGGTTGCCATTTCCTTCTCCAATGCATGAAAGGGAAAGGGAAAATGAAATCGCTATAAATGTCCAGAAAAGACCATAACTCCTGCTTGCTTTGACCTGACAGGAACATCACATTCAACGTCTTAATTTCCCATTCTAGTTTGCATTTAGATCAGAATTCAAAAGGAATTGCAAAACAGAACTTTACCCTGAATTTGGAGCATGAAGTAAGAAAAAAATTAAAATTAAGTTAAGCTTGTTTTTCCTCCATGATCTAGACCATATGTTTTTCAAAGACTGCAATGGATTTTGCAAAGACTACTTCATCCAGCACAACCAGATGTCCAAAGCAACAGATGTCCACATAAATAATAGAGCACAGTACAATGTTTGCCTTACAATGCACAAGGATAAGAAGCTCTCCAAACTTGTTGATTCCACCTCTATTCACGGTATTGGTTGCTCATTTTGACAGCAGGGAAATGGAAGCATCTGCTAAAAGTATTCCACATACCTTTGGGTATGGAATATTTATTGTTCTAGGATATTGTTCATCACCATAATAGGAATAGGCAATAACTGGTATCTCTGTGTCATTAAATTCTGCATACGCCAAAAATTTTCCATTGGGAGACCACCAGAGAGCATATTTTGTAGCAAGCATTTCCTCTGAAAAATAAATACTAGCATATTATTAGTTACTGAGACGGCTTACTCAAAATAATCGTAATACTTCAAAATATATTGTATATAGCCATTTACTAACTGAAATAATTTATTTAATGTGGATGTGATATATATCATGCTTTGGTTATCAAAAGATGAGTAATCTGGGTATAGAGGAATAGTTTAACCTTATACCCTATATCAAACATCAATTAGTCTACTGGGGAATTGACATTAATCAAGAATGTATTTTTTAAAATAAAATCTCAACAATAATTAATTTTCCCATTGGGGGGAGCTTCTTTACAGTCATCTAAAGTAGCCAGGAAAAGGAAAACCATACTACAGAGCAACATAAATTTGAAAGTTAACTTTCTATTCTGGGAATATTTTAAAAAACAGTTAATTTAGTTATATATATATATATATATATTTTTTTTTTTTTTTTTAAAAGGCAAAGACTAGAAGAACTTTTAAAGTCCAGTTAAGTCCTGGACCCTACATGAGCTAAGAAAGAGGACAAAATTCACGACAGCATTGAGAACTAAGAATATTTTCCTGCACAATAATATAGACAGCTCTTTAGTTTTGGATAAAAGGTTTATTTTGCAAGAAAAAATAAACCTGAGAAAATATACTCACACTGCTTCTAAGGACCATATACTTCTTAGAATATAAATTATTACTACTGCTTTATAATGCTCATGGAAATAAATTCCACCAGTCTGATAACAAGATTTCGTTCTTTCAGAATATGCACGTCCTGTTCATAACCTGATAACAGCTTTCAGAAATGCCACCCTCATCACAGTAACATACCACTCATCTAAATGTTACTAAATGCGTGTGATTATTTTCAATTAAAAGCCTAACTGCAGCAGAAGAAAAAGAATATGACATACCTTCATAAACCCAGTCTGGGATACCATTAAATATTTTATTTTCTTTTCCATTATATGTTATTTGAAAAGGTGGGTCTTCTGGTCTTTGTTTCAGATAGACATTGTTTTGATAGACATATACCTAGAAGTGGTGGTAAGTTAGTTAATAAGGAGAAATTTCAGAAGAAACACAATTAAGTTTGCATATTTGTGTTAATTATTCACCTAATACTTTTAAAAAAGTGATAATCCAGATATGAAAAGACTCACAACTAAGATACCATTTTAACAGGTCAAAAAATACCAACCAACTCACATTAACATTATTTTTAACTATAAAAGTTATGATTTTAAAGTCTATATATTAATAAAGAATAATGTCTGCTATTAAATTAGTTGCTTTTATTAACTAAGTAAATAATTGTGTATATTAACAGAAAGTCAAATAAATCTCTGAATATTAATAGCTAGCCAGATCTAATCTTTATTTAGAGTCCTTAAATAAGAGCTTGGACAAAATTTCATGTTGTCTGAAGCTAGTCTGGGAAACTTGTGAAAACCATATTTTTCCTGAGCTTTCTGGCACAACGCATTCTGGCTGAGTATGAGGATAAAGTTTTTGACTGCGATATTTAAAGAAGTCTATCCATGAGCTTGAGATTTTGCGGAATTCTCAGATGGGTTTCAATTTATCTAAACTCTTCCCATTTTTAACCACTTAAAATAGTCATAAATGTATTTTTTTTCAGGCAGGGAAATTTAACAAAGGCCAAAATCAAATGGCTCCTCTTTTATTTAAATGATTAAACACTTCTATAATTTAAACACTTACTAATTTACTCCCAACAGGCGACCAGCATAAATACTGAATTGGACGAGGAAGCTCATTTCTTCTTATAAACTCCCTAGAAGAAAGGAGAGAAATAAAAAATAAATAAATAAATAAAT
>SJYX01012790.1:151013-164483 GCA_006410675.1 Oreotragus oreotragus | reverse complement strand
GGGGTGGGCAGGGGCATGGGGGCGTTGGGGTGTGTGATCTGAGACCCGCTGCTCAGGGAGGCTCACAGGGGCCCAGGACCCAAAGGCTGGTCATCCACATCTAATGGGGTTGGGGTTCCCCCATCAGCATACCCTGTCCTGAATCCCTCTAGCTCCTCCCTTCCTGTGTACTCTCACTCAACTCTCACTCCACCTCCTCCCTTTTCTTATCTAATCTCAGGGGAGGAACAACTGGTTCTGTGCACTCCTTTGCATCAACATGTTCTAGGGCAGATGTTTCTGGGAACCTCTGTTTCTGCTTGGACTTCCCTGGTGGCTCAGAGGTTAAAACATCTGCCTCCAATGTGGGAGACCTGGGTTCAATCCCTGGGTCGGGAAGATCCCCTGGAGAAGGAAATGGCAACCCACTCCAGTATTCTTGCTTGGAGAATCCCATGGACTGAGGAGCTTGGTGGGCTGCAGTCCACAGGGTCACAATGAGTCGGACACGACTGAGTGATTTTACTTACTTACTTACTGTTTCTGCCTTAGTGTGGACCAGCGGAGGGAATGTGGTACCCACCGGGCCCCAGGGGAAGGAAGGAGCCAGAGAGGTAGGCACCAGATTATCATCAGAAATACAGCAGTGCCTCAAGAAAGCCCCAACCCACCCCGTCTCCCTAGTCTTCTAGTCATCCTTACCCATGACTCCAAGAAGCATTGATTATTGACCCCCATCACTATGAAAAAGCTCAGGCTCAGAGAGGTTTGATTCCTGGGTTGGGAAGATCCCCTGGAGAAAGGCATGGTAACCCACTCCAGTATTCTTGCCTGGAGACTCCCTTGGTTAGAGGAGCTTGGTGGGCTGCAGTCCATAGGGTTGCACACGACTGAAGTGACTTAGCATGCATGCAGGCTCAGAGAAGTGGGGCCCTAGCCCAAGGTCATTCAGGTCATAAGCAGAAGATGCAGAATTTGAACCTAAATCTGTTTAAATGTGAAGTTTGGGGTTTCCCATGTCCTGTGGTTCCTCACTGTCAGATACAGATCCTGAGGGTTACAAAGAACTAGAAGCCTTTTCCCCAAAAAAGGCAAACACACACACACACACACACAACATTGCCTGTGACTTCAGGGGATCCCCAGAGTCTAGTTAAGAACATCCATACCATCCTTGGGCTGTCTCTCTGAAAGGCACTCAGTGGGCTGGGCTCTCCTTGCAATGCAAAGCCCTTGGCCCCCAGAGCATCCTAGAGATCCCTAGAGTTCCTAGCCAGCAACCACATCCCCCTGCCCCCCCACGTAGCCACAGCAAGAGGAGAGCCCTCCAGCTGATGCAGAAAACATTTTAGCCTCACACACACACACACACACACACACACACACACACACACACTGAAGGAACAGATATTTCCAGTCAACAAACTGGGCAAAATTGAAACTTTATTGTTCTGTAACTCCATGAATTTTAAAAATCTCTTCCCACTTCCTCCTATGACAGAATAATTAATGTATCCATTCCACACAAAAAAACCTGTCATTTTCCAGTTTAAACTAAGTCGAGTCCCAGCAGTTCCACTTCTAGGGATTTATCTTAGAGCTAGACCAACTCGAGTGTGTATGGTGCAGAAATAAGATTGTTTCAGCAAAAGACTGAAAACAACCTTGATGTTCATTGCACAGGACAGATTAAATGCATCCCGGCCAGACCATCCATGGAATGCTGTACATCCCAACAAAAGAACTAAGAAGCCCTCAATACAATAGGAAAGGTTCTCCAGAGAACATTGTCAAGTATGAGAAACAAGATACAAAACTGTATACTGTGTTATCGTTTGTAAATATCTAGAATACTTCTGTACAGGTGTGTGCTAAGTTGCTTCAGTCATGGCTCTTTGTGACCCCATGGACTGCAGCCCGCCAGGCTCCTCTGTCTATGGGATTCTCCAGGCAAGAATACTGGAGTGGGTTGCCATGCCCTCCTCCAAGGGATCTTCCCAACCCAGAGATTGAACCTGCATCTCCTGCATTTCAGACAGATTCTTTACCTCTGAGCCACAGATGAAGCCCCTAGAATACTTCTAGAATGATGCAAAAGCAAGTTTTAACAGTGGTGGCTCTGGGAGAAGAAATGGGTGAGCAAAGGAGGGAGAAGGATGGAAGGAAACTTCATGCTTTTCACTGTAAAGTTCTCTGTGCCTCTTTTAAGAAAAGAATTTATTGAGAAAAAATTCACGTAGCATTACCATTTTAAAGTGCACAATTCTGTGTCATAGTGTGCATTCACCATTTGTGTAGCCAGCACCTCTATCTATTTCTAAAACATTCCATCACCTCAAAAAGGAAAATTTGTGCCTGTTAAACAATCAACTCCCTTTGTATCTTTATGTTCCTGCTTTATCAGTGAAGGTCCCCATAAGAAAGAGATGGCCCACTCAGAAGGGCAGTTAGAGAGGGGAGGGCAGAGTAAAGGGGGCCACAAAGGATGGGAAAGCCACAGCAGGGAGTTGGACCACTCCTGAGGTCCCAAGCCGTCTGGGCAGGAGGTCAGACAGGACCTTCAGCTGCCAGGACCAAGAGGAAGCTGCTGCCAAAACTGCAGCCAGCGGGGAGAGAGCAAGAGGAATCAAATTCCCAACCTCTTTCTATCAGCCCTCCGTTTCGCTGCCCTCTGTATTGGCCTAACTCAACCAGAGGCCAGGGGCCTCGGAGATGCCCATACAGGTCAGCTCCCGGGGGACCGAGCCCATGGAGAGGGAATCGGGTGGCAGAGGCCGACTAAACAGCACGTGGTTATAGACACTTTTTCAAGTGAAGTTAGGGAACTGTTTTTAAAGCTCAGCAAAATCAGACTTTGCTGCTCCCTGTCCCACCCCTTCTGTGTGAGATCTGTGGTCCTGGGCCTCAGGTGGGGTCAACTCTTCCTGCTGGACCCACTGAGTACCCATTCCCCCATCAGCCTCTGTGGCCAGCGTGCTGACCCTGCCCTCTGCTCATGTGGACCCTTGCTCCACTGCTGCATTGAGGGGGGCCGCCCAAGCCCTCTTGGTTCTGGTGCCCTGGGACCATCTCCTCTTTTGCGGCCTGTGCCACATACTCTAGGGCCTTGTCACTTTCTTGGGAAGCCTCAGGCCCTACTAACTTCTTCCCTTCTTACTGCTCAGGAAATGTACCTTAGGGAGCTCCTCTCTGAGCCCCACTCAGGGTCTGGCTTCCTTTTTGAAGTTTCTTCCCTTCTCAGCTCTCAAAATCCCTAAGAATCTGAGGGATGGGGTTGGGGGAGGGAGAATTTGTTCTGCCACATTGCACATCTTTCCAAACCTTTTCAGGCTTTCATCTTAACCAAAGCTTTTGAGCTTAAGAATTAGATGTCTTTTTTCTCTGATTCAGTATCCCCTACTCTGTATTGGCCTAACTCAACCAGAGGCCAGGGGCCTCGGAGATGCCCATACAGGTCAGCTCCCGGGGGACCGAGCCCATGGAGAGGGAATCGGGTGGCAGAGGCCGACTAAACAGCACGTGGTTATAGACACTTTTTCAAGTGAAGTTAGGGAACTGTTTTTAAAGCTCAGCAAAATCAGACTTTGCTGCTCCCTGTCCCACCCCTTCTGTGTGAGATCTGTGGTCCTGGGCCTCAGGTGGGGTCAACTCTTCCTGCTGGACCCACTGAGTACCCATTCCCCCATCAGCCTCTGTGGCCAGCGTGCTGACCCTGCCCTCTGCTCATGTGGACCCTTGCTCCACTGCTGCATTGAGGGGGGCCGCCCAAGCCCTCTTGGTTCTGGTGCCCTGGGACCATCTCCTCTTTTGCGGCCTGTGCCACATACTCTAGGGCCTTGTCACTTTCTTGGGAAGCCTCAGGCCCTACTAACTTCTTCCCTTCTTACTGCTCAGGAAATGTACCTTAGGGAGCTCCTCTCTGAGCCCCACTCAGGGTCTGGCTTCCTTTTTGAAGTTTCTTCCCTTCTCAGCTCTCAAAATCCCTAAGAATCTGAGGGATGGGGTTGGGGGAGGGAGAATTTGTTCTGCCACATTGCACATCTTTCCAAACCTTTTCAGGCTTTCATCTTAACCAAAGCTTTTGAGCTTAAGAATTAGATGTCTTTTTTCTCTGATTCAGTATCCCCTGGGGGGGGCGGGCTCACCACTTAGCACTCATGATGATGTCCCCCTCGGCGTACCCAGTAAGCCCATGAGCATGACTCGGTCCATCACCTTCTCATGTCCAGCTGGAGCTGGCAGCCACCTTGGCCTGCCTCCAAGCCATCACCCTTGTGATCCAAACAGTCAATTTGAGGCCCAGAGAGGGACAGAGGCCTGCCCAAGGTCACAGGGAGAAGAGGTGAGTAGAAGATTCAGGCTTCAAAGCCAGACTTCAGGCCTCCTGTCTAACGTGACTTCAATGTATTGGGAGACAGCACCCTGGGGTCCACACCCTGAATTTTCATGAATGCTGACAAAGTCTTTCTCAGCCACCTGCATCCACCAGTTAAAACAGTATTACCTGTGACCCAGCTGAACCTACTAACCACTTTTGGGGACATCTCGCAGGAATCTCCACCAATGCCTCCTGTAGACAGTTTATATTCAGCAGACTCATGTTCCCCCAGAAGTCATGCCCACCCACAGCCTCGGAATGTGATCTTATTTGAAAATAAGGTATTTAGAGATATAATTTTTTAAGATGGTGTCATATTGGATGAAGATGGGTCCTAGTCTGATGACTATCGTCCTTAAGGGGATATAGGGGCAAAGACACAGAGCAGGAAGACAGTCATGTGAAGACTCAGGCAGAGATTGGACAGATGCAGCTATGAGCCAAGGAACCTCAAGGATTGCTGAGAGCCACCAGAAGCCAGAAGAGAAAAAGAAAGATTCTTTACTGGAGACTTTAGAGCAAGGCCTTGCCGACACCTTGGTATTAGACTTCTGGCCTCCAGAAGTGTGAGAGAATACATGTCTCTTTTAAGCCACCCAGTTCATGGTACTTTGTTCTGGCAAGGACTGCCCAAGGGAGGAGATTCCTGGTATTCCGAGAAAGCCCTCAGTTTGCCCTGCTGTACGTGAATTTCCCACATCTGTTTACAGATGCCTGCAAACCCACCATCAACACCCTGCTTTCCAGTAACTGACGGAGCAGATCCACACTTCTACTAGGAGGCCCTGGTGGTCACGCTCCTGAGTCCCTTATTACGTCTGCTTCCGTGCAAATGCTCCTGTCAACTATACCGTAGTCCTCAGTGTTGGCAATGTCTCTCTCCTTCCCCCAGACTGGGGTTCCTTGAGGGCAGGAGCCACGGGTCCTGCTCAGAGCTCCAGCCTTCAGCGCAGAGCCTGGGGGAGGTGGATTGAGAGGGCAAAACCCTTTCTTGGGTGCTGTGTCGACAGTGAGGCAGGTTTGCAGGGTGAGGTTAGCAGCTACTGCAGGATCTGAATCCCAACTGGTGCTGAGAACCCCTTTTGCTCTGACATGGCCTCTTAAAGCCAGTGAGGAGGTTTTCTGGGGACCCAGAAGCCCTGAGCCCATTGGCCAGACTTCCTGGGAGAACCAGAGCAGATTTGCATGAAAAAGAACACTGGCTTCATTGAAATTCTTCTCATCTTGAGTGAAAACAAAGCCACAAAGAAAAGGAAAGTTTTAATCTTGAGCAATTTCACCGTTGAGGAGTGTTTTGAGTTTCTAAAAATGGAGAGGAAATGGCTCTCTTTGGGCCACTCCGGTCGCCGCCTCCCCCTCGCCTCCTCCCAATCCCCAGGCCCGCCCCCTGCCCCGTCAAGGCCAGCCTCCCAGGCTGAGGGAGACCGCTGTCTCCGGCAGATGCCCGAGGCTGGTGCCACACAGTTCTGGAGCTGGACGCAGCTATCCCCCCTAGAACTCCAGCATGCCGGACAGCAGAGCAGCCCCGCAGGAGAGCCTGCTGGATGCAAGCCTGGGGACCACCCAAGAAAACTTGGGAACCAGGTAAGGTGGAGGTCGGGTCTCTGCCCACTGAGCCCATGGCCAAGTTCTGGACTTGACTCTGCTGTGTGACCCTGAGCAGGCTGCTTCACTCTCTGAGCCTCAGTCTCTTCATCTAGGAAACGAAAGAAAGGGGCTGGATAATCGCTAAATGGGGTAAGCCCTGGAGCGGGACATGTGTACTCTCCTGCGTGGCCCAGAGGGGCTCAACCGAAGAATGAGGGCATGAGTAGGGGGCTGCAGTTGGATGGAGGAAGAAGAAGTTAGCAGACAATAAGAATGTTTCCCTGTCTTCTCAAGGGGGAGCTTTGGCATGTGGGGTCAATGTCAGACAAGGACAGGGGAAAGCCAGAGTCCAGCTCCAGCTTGCTGTGTGACCTTGGTGGGTCCCTGCCCCTCTCTGGGCTGCAGCTTCCCTGTCTGGACATGAATGCAGGCGGTGACGTTTCTCCAAAGCCCTTCTGCTGAATGTGTTCTACTAATCTGATTTCCCTGGGGCTCCGTTGATAAAGAATCCACCTGCAGCGTGGGAGACCTGGGTTCAATCCCTGGGTTAGGAAGATCCCCTGGAGGAGGGCATAGCAACCCACTCCAGTATTCTTGCCTGGAGAATGCCCATGGACAGAGGAGCCTGGCGGGCGCACCCCAATAGGGTCACAAAGAGTCAGAGATGACTGAGTGACTGAGCGAAACCTGTGATCCAGGGGAAGCAGATTCAGTTTGTCAGTCATCACCAGTGCCCACTCTGGCCTAGGCCTTCCCCACTCAAGGATGGGGGATCCTGAGAAGTTGGGACCCAGTCCTGGCCCCAGGATTCCCCAACAAGAGGGCAGGGAGAAGGCAGACACACAGACCTCCAGATGCCTGTGATCTGTGCCCAGGAGGGGTACAGGCCAAGAGGAGGCGAGAGGGGCTTCTAACGGTGGACTATTTAGTCTGTTCTGGGGGTGGGGGTGGGGCGCTGCACTGGGTCTTAGCTGTGGCATGCAGGATCTGTAGTTGCTGCGTGTGAACTCTTAGTTGCAGCATATGGGATCTAGTTCCCTGACCAGGGATTGAACTCAGGCCCCCTGCTTTGGGAACGTGGAGTCTTAGCCACTGGACCATCAGGAAAGTCCCGAACATCAGACAGGCCTTGGACGGCCAGGAGGGCACTGACATTCAGAAAGGAAGAGCTGTGCGGCTAGAGGGAACAGCACTGAGATGGTGAGAAGATGCGAAGAAAGATGGGGAATTCAGGGAGGGGTGAGGTCTGGCTGGCTGCAGTGCGCAGTGCAGAAGGGGAGAAGGACAAGGGAGAAATGCCAGGGGCTGAGCCCTCTGGGGAGAAGTTGCTGATGTTTGAGATACAGGGTGAACGGCCATTGTTCTCATGGGAGTTATGAAGAAGGAAAGATGGAGCAAACGAAAGAAATGTCAATGTGACAGACAGACAGAGGACCCCCCCACCCCCACCCCAGGGCTGAGAGTCTGGGCCCTGCCCTGGGTCTCCAGAGAGCCCAGAGTGGGCTCCTTTCCTCACAGAAGCAGAGGCACCTTACTTGCAGAGCCTCCAAGAGCTTGAGGTCCAGCCCCCTCCCTGGACGTGGGCCACACGCAGAGGATCAATAGGATTCAAGGGGGCTGGCTGGAGCTCCCTCACCTTGGGGAATGGGCTCACAGAGGCGGGGGCCTCTTTTGCAGACTCTATGAAAGGGAGGCAGAGCTGGGAATGGTAGGTATATGAGGGGGCCTATGAGGGAAGAGAGGGCAGAAAACTCAGAAAGTCAGTATCCCCTTCTTGCTTAGCAACTTTGGGTAAGTTGTTTAGCTTCTCTGAGTCTCATTATCACTCTGTGTTCAAAGGAAGACAAAAGCCTGACCTCTGTTGACCTTGCAGAAAATCTGTGCAGAGTCTATTAGCTGGTGTGTATGAAATGCTTCCAAAGACACAAAGGCCACCCCTCACAGGCACAGTGAACCTCCTAGGCCTTGCAGAATAGCTACGAGGAAGGCGCTTTGAACCCTTGTTTAACATGTTCTGAAGTCAGAAGCCATTACCACGGCTGTGACGCTCCTTATCCCCCCAGGCCGGCCCCAGGAGCACAGGGCTCCATCTCAGGGTTGCCCATCTCCCCTGGCCTTGTGGCCCCGGGCAGGCTGCTGCTCCTGGGGGAGGGTGGGCCTGTACTCCTCCAAGAGTCTGGCAGAGGCCTTATCTCCGCCCCCCCCCTTCCCAGGGTTTCAGAAGGAAGGCCGGAGATCAGGGCGATGCAGACTGAGAACAGAGGAGGGTTTGCATGCTAGGCTCACCCAAATGAGTTTCCTTTTGTATCACACCACTTGCAGGGCTGGAGGGAAGGAGCCTCTGTGGGGCTGGAGCTGGGGCGGGTCTGATGCTGACCTGGCAGCTTGTGCTCTGTGTCCTTTGAGGCCACAGTTGTAGACTGTGCCGTCCATCAGGGGTACCCACTGGAAATGAACAGAGTCCTATTAAACTCTTGGTCCAGTAGAGACACCAGCCTCCCTGAGCTGGAAGAAGCCCAAGTTGGAGGAAGGACTTTAAAAGAACCAGAGAAGGAGACAGTTCATCCTGGGTTTGCAGGGCCTGGTGGCAGGCAGGGGCGTTCTGTGGACAGAAGGTGTGGTTGTGGAAGACTTAAGGTGGCCATCAGACCAGTTAGATTGGGCCAGACTAACTGCTAGGTCTGGATAGGCCGGTGTGGCCAGACTAGGGGCCACCAGAGTCGGAAGAAGAGGCAGAGAGGAGACTTGGGAGGCACGGATGCAGCAGAAGCAGAGTTTGTGGAGGTGGCTCTGGCAGCTGTGAATACAGGCTAGAGTTGGCTGGAGGCAGACGCCAGGGGAGGGAACCTGCAGAGTTGAGTGTGGCCCAGGGCAGGACAGTGAACTGAACTGACCGTACTTCTGGCCTCCCAGCTGCCTTTCCCAGCTCTACCTGCTCAAAGACTGCGTGCAGAGAGGAGACCCCTTGGAGTCAGGGGTGTGGGGCAGGCACAGGAGGCTGCTGCAAGCCTGCTGAAGAAGGCTGCTCTCACTGCTAAAGCTTCCTGTGGATGGTGGGGAGTGAGCTCCCCATCTCTGGGGTATGCAAGTCTGGGAGGAACAAACAATCAGAGTGCAAATACTGTGGATATACAGGCAACCTTGAGAATATGGAATATCCAGGGCCTTCCAGTTTTCCCAAATTCCTTCCCCTCACTTCTCCATGATACAAAAAAATGGTTATTCTAGTAGAATTACCTTCTTTCTCATATTTTGGATTCTTTGCCATTTATCGGTTTCCATAAGTATACATTCATCTGTTGAAGATTACTTCCTGTTGAGACTTCCCTGGTGGTCCAGTGGTTAAGACTCTGTGCTTCCAATGCCAGGTGTGCAAGTTTGATCACTGGCTAAGGAACTAAGATGCCACATGCTTCCTGGTATGGCCAAAATTTTTTTTAAAATAAATAAATAACAGCAGTGTAGTCTTCAAATTCAAAAACATATAATATTTGTTGTTGAATAAATATTGTCCCAGAGGACATGGGAGTATATTATAAGTGCCACTGGGAGGCAAGGTCAAGAGTCCTAGGATAAAGGGCAGAGCACATCCCAGAAATCAGAGTCCCTGGGGCAAAATAACCCTGTCCCAGACATCTGAATACAGATCTGGATGCCTTCAGGATGTAGGTCAACCCAGGCCGGTGCTGAGTTTTTGCACTGAGTCATTAACTGGGAACTACAGAGTCGTTAACTGGGAATAGCAGAACCCAGGCTGGCCTGGAATCAGGACACTGAACCGGAAGCTGACTCACTTTGTCCCCTTGCAAGTTCCCTACTGACAGCCTCTCAGGCCAGTGAAGTTTTTCTTTAGGTCACTGAGTCTAACCCAACATTCACATATTATCAACCTACCCTGACTTGAATACCTCCAGGGACGAGAACCTCACTCACTTAACTCTTTGTCCCTGCAGAAGACAGGGACAGTGGTGGGAGAAAGTCCTGTATCACATTTGGTTCTATGCGTGCCCCCTGGGTCCTGGCTCTATAGCCTTCCTCCACAGACAGCCCTGGTTCCTTGCAAAGGAGCCTGTGAGGAACATTTGAAGTCAGGGCTAGGAAGGTACTTTGGAAACTGCAAAGGTTGTGACCAGGTGAAGGACATCTAGGACCTAGCGTGGACTCTAGCCCCAAGAAGCTGTAACATAAGAATTTACATCTACAAAATGTAATGGGTTGTGTTTTTTATTAATGGAAGCAAATTTTTCACTAGATGGCTTTTGACAAAAAGTATATACTCATGTAATCAACAACTCAATAGAAATATAGAATATTTTCATCACTCCAGAATGTTCTCTGTGCTTCCTTCTAGTCGACTCTCACCCCGACTCATCCTTAAATAACTAGATTTGAAAAGCCACTGTTCTGTCTGCTCTTGAACATTGTATGAATGGAACCCACTGTATGTGCTTTGCTATGCCTGATTCGTTTCACTAATCACAGTGTCTACAAGACTCCTCCACACTGTGAAGTGTTTCAGTAGTAATGTTGTTTTCTACTGTTGGGTAGAACGCCGTCACGTGGCTATACCACGATTTGTTTATCCGTTCTCTTGTTGAGGGGATTTGGGTTGTTTCTGGTTTGGGGATTTTATGAATAAAGCTACTGCAAACACTCTTGTATAAGGTTTTTTGTGGACATATATACTGATTTCCTTGGAGACGTCTCTAGGTTGTTGTATCAAAAGATCAGTTCAGTTCTGTCACTCAGTCACGTCCAACTCTTTGCAACCTGATCGACTGCAGCATGCCAGGTTTCCCTGTCCATCACCAACTCCCAAAGCTTGCTTAAACTCAAGCCCATCGCATTGGTGATGCCATCCAACCATCTCATCCTCTGTCGTCCCCTTCTCCTCCTGCCTTCAATCTTTCCCAGCATCGGGGTCTTTTCAAATGACTCAGTTCTTCGCATCAGGTGACCAAAGTATTGGAGTTCCAGCTTCAGCATCAGTCCTTCTAATGAATATTCAGGACTGATTTCCTTTAGGATTGACTGACTGGATCTCCTTGCAGTCCACGGGACTCTCAGGAGTCTTCTTCAACACCACAGTTCAAAGCATCGATTCTTTGGCGCTCAGCTCTCTTTATAGTCCAGCTTTCACAGCCATACATGACCACTGGAAAAGCCATAGCTTTGACTAGATGGACCTTTGTTGGCAAAGTAACATCTCTGCTTTTTAATATACTGTCTAGGTTGGTCATAGCTTTTCTTCCAAGGGGCAAGCATCTTTTAATTTCATTGCTGCAGTCACCATCTGCAGTGATTTTGGAGCCCCTCAAAATAAAGTCTGTCACTGTTTCCATTATTTCCCCATCTATTTGCCATGAAGTGATGGGATGAGACGCCATGAACTTAGTTTTCTGAATGTTGAGTTTTAAGCCAACTTTTACACTCTCCTCTTTCACTTTCATCAAGAGGCTCTTTAGTTCTTCTTCACTTTCTGCCATAAGAGTGGTGTCATCTGCGTATCTGAGGTTATTGATATTTCTCCCAGCAATCTTGATTCCAGCTTGTGCTTCATCCAGCCCAGCATTTCGCATGATATACTCTGCATATAAGTTAAATAAGCAGGGTGACAATACACAATCTTGACGTACTTCTTTACCTATTTGTAAGCAGGTTGTTGTTCCATGTCAGTCAAAAGATAGGTATACATATAAGGGGATTAAACGAGTCAATCCTAAAGGAAATCAATCCTGAATATTCATTATAAGAACTGATGCTGAAGCTGAAGCTCCACTACCTTGGTCATCTGACGTGAAGAGCCAAGTCATTGGGAAAGACCCTGGTGCTGGGAAAAATTGAAGGCAAAAGGAGAAGGGGGCAGCAGAGGATGAGATGGTTAGATAGCATCACCGACTCAACTCTACTCAAAGTCCCTCAGTCATGTCCGACTCTTCGTGACCCCATGGAATGCAGCCCACCAGGCTCCTCCACCCGTGGGATTTTCCAGGCAAGAGTACTGGAGTGGGGTGCCATTGCCTTTGGACATGAATTTGAGCAAATTCCAGGAGATAGGGAAGGACAGGGAAGCCTGCCATGCTGCAGTCCTTGGGGTCGCAAAGAGCTGGACATGACTTAGCGACTGAACAAGTACACGTATAAGGAAGCCACCAGAGGTTTCCAGAGTGGTCCTAGCATCCCCACAAGAAGTTTCTGTTGCTCCACATCTTTGTCATCATTATCTATTTTTGCTCTTTTTCAGTTATACCTTTTCTGGTGAGTGAACGGTGGTATTTCATGGTAATTTTAATTTCCCTGATAATGATGTTGAACATATTTTCATGTGCCTGTGGGCCATCTCTGCATCTTCTTTTGTGAAGTATCTATCCAAAACTTTAGCCCATTTTGTAATTGGGCTTTTATTATTAAACCTTTTAGTATTGATTTGTAGGGATTTCGCCATAAGTTCTTGATATCAGTCCCTCTATGAACACATAGAACTCCTTCTCTATATGTTCTATGAGAAGCTTTATGGTTTTAGTTTTTATATTTAGGCCCCTGATCCATCTCAAATTAATATTTTCCTTTTTCTCACGTGTTTATCCAGTTCTTCAAATGCCCTTTGCTGAAAATGATTTTTTTTTTCTATATTAAATTGTTATGGCCCCTTTGTTTAAAAAAAAAAAAGTCAACTGGCTACATGTATGAGTCTATTTCTGGATTTACTTCCACTAAACGATTTTCCTTTCTTTATGTCAATACCACACTGTCTTCATTACTATAGCTTTATACTAGGTCTTGCATCAGGTAGTGTTTGTCTTTCAACTTTGTTCCTTTTTTTTTTTATAAACAAGATTGTTTTGGCTATCCTGAATGCAGTAGACAGCCTCTAAGATATTCCTTAGTGACTCTTGCCTTTTGGATTCTTGTGTAATTCCATATCCTTGAATGGGGACCAACCTACTAACTTATTTCTAAGAAGCAGAATATGGCAAAAGTGATGGGATTTCACTTCAGAGGTATGGTTATAAAAAAGACCATGATTTCATTTTTACTGCTTTCTCTCATTTTCTCCCTTTCTCTGAGGGAGAGGCCCAGGTGGCAAAGACCTAAGGGAGACCTCTGGCCATCAGCCAGTGAAGGATTGAGATCCTCAGCCCAACAACCTGCAAGGAACTGACTTCTGCCCACAACCCCATGAGTTAAACCTTCCGCTGAGACTGACAGTTTGATGACAACGTTATGAGAGATTTTGAGCCAGAGGCACTCAGCTAAACCTAGATTCTTGACCCATAGAAACTGTAAGATAATAAAAGCCTATTTTTTAGAAGTCACCACACTTGGGGATGCTTGTTATAGTATAGTGGGTTAATAACACAGTAGCGCCTTTGTTCTGTTTGTTTGCTTGTTTAATATTTATTTTTATCTATTTATTTGGCTGCACCATAGCTTAGTTGTGGCAGGCAGGATCTTTAGTTATGTGGTTCGAACTCTTAGTTTTGAAACAGAGCAGGACTGTATGGTCCTTGCCCCCGCCCCGCTGC
>SJYX01012790.1:99684-142122 GCA_006410675.1 Oreotragus oreotragus | reverse complement strand
GCATATCTGAGGTTATTGATATTTCTCCCGGCAATCTTGATTCCAGCTTGTGTTTCTTCCAGTCCAGCGTTTCTCATGATGTACTCTGCATAGAAGTTAAATAAGCAGGGTGACAATATACAGCCTTGACGTACTCCTTTTCCTATTTGGAACCAGTCTGTTGTTCCATGTCCAGTTCTAACTGTTGCTTCCTGGCCTGATTACAGATTTCTCAAGAGGCAGGTTAGGTGGTCTGGTATTCCCATCTCTTTCAGAATTTTCCACAGTTTATTGTGATCCACACAGTCAAAGGCTTTGGCATAGTCAATAAAGCAGAAATAGATGTTTTTCTGGAACTCTCTTGCTTTTTCTATGATCCAGTGGATGTTGGCAATTTGATCTCTGGTTCCTCTGTCTTTTCTGGTATTCCCATCTCTGTCAGAATTTTCCACATTTTGTTGTGATCCACACAGTCAAAGGCTTTGGCGTAGTCAATAAAGCACAAGTAGATGCTTTTCTGGAACTCTCTGGCTTTCTCGATGATCCAACAGATGCTGGCAATTTGATCCCTGGTTCCTCTAACTTTTCTAAAACCAGCTTGAACATCTGGAAGTTCACAGTTCACATATTGCTGAAGACTGGCTTGGAGAATTTTGAGCATTACTTTGCTAGTTTGTGAGATGGATGCAATTGTGCAGTAGTTTGAGCATTCTTTGGCATTGCCTTTCTTTGGGATTGGAATGAAAACTAACGTTTTCCAGTCCTGTGGCCCCTGCTGAGTTTTCCAAATTTACTGGCAGATTGAGTGCAGCACTTTCACAGCATCATCTTTTAGTATTTGAAATAGCTCAACTGGAATTCCATCACCTCCACTAGTTTTGTTCATAGTGATGCTTCCTAAGGCCCACTTGATTTCGGATTCCAGAATGTCTGGCTCTAGGTGACTGAGCATACCATTGTGATTATCTGGGTCATAAAGATCTTTTTTGTCTAATTCTTCTGTGTATTCTTGCCACCTCTTCTTAGTATCTTCTGCTTCTGTTAGGTCCATACTGTTTCTGTCCTTTATCGTGCCCATCTTTGCATGAAATGTTCCCTTGGTGTCTCTAATTTTCTTGAAGAGAGCTCTACTCTTTACCATTCTATTGTTTTTCTCTATTTCTTTGCATTGATCACTGAGGAAGAATTTCTTATTTCTGCTTGCTATTTTTTAGAGCTCTGCATTCAGATGCTTATATCTTTTCTTTTCTCCTTTGACTTTAGCTTCTCTTTTCTCAGCTATTTGTAAGGCCTCCTCAGACAACCATTTTACCTTTTTGTATTTCCTTTTCTTGGGAATGGTCTTGATTACTGCCTCCTATACAATGTCATGAATCTCCATTCATAGTTCTTCAAGTAGTCTGTCTATCAGATCTAATCCCTTGAATCTACTTGTCACTTTTACTGTATAATTGTAAGGGATATGATTTAGGTCATACCTGAATAGTCTAGCGGTTTTCCCTACTTTTTCAGTTTAAGTCTGAATTTTGCAATAAGGAGGTCATGGGACTGCGTTTAGTGCCCACCAAGATAGTCCATGATCAACTCCTTGTCTCAAGATCCTCAATTTAATCACATCTGCAACCCTCTCCCCCTTTATTGGATGGGGTCATATAAGGTAATATTCAGTTCTGAGAGATTAGGAGATGAATATTTAGGTAGGGGGCATTTTCAACTGACCACACTTGCCGTTCACCAGAGACCTTAGTTTTGCCAGTGGACTTCTCTAGTATACTCTGCTTGCGTGTTTTCTTGACATGACAATGGTGGCTGGGCCTGGGGTTGTCTCAAGTGTTCTTTACTCATATGTTTGATGCCTGAGGTGGTGAGACTCAATGGGCTGGGGTTTGGCTCAACCAGGAAGCCTCAGTATCTCCTCTATTTAATTTCACATGGTCTCCTTCATAGTGGCTTCAAGGTAGCCTGACTTCTGACATGGTAGGTCAGGGATACAAAAAGTGTGTATTGTGAGAGAATCAGGTGAAAACTGTACTACCTTTTATGAGCTAGCCGTGGAAATCACATAGTGTCACTTCTGCTACCTTGTATTTGTTAGAAGCTGGTCATTAAGGCCATCTCATATTTAAGAAGAGGAGAATAAGACGATTGATTGATGGGAAGAGTGTAAAGAATTTGCAGACATGATTTCAAGTCATCACATAAGTGTGCTGATGAAAAACTCTCATATTTCATTTAGATATCATTTCACTTTAAAAAAATTATTGAAATATGGCTGACTGACAATGTTGTGTGAGTTTCAGGTGTACAGAAAAGTGATTCAGTTATACATATATGTGTGTGCATACATATGAAAAAATATACATATATACACATTCTGTTTTTGATTATTTTCCATTATAGGTTATTAAAAGGTCCTCTGTACCAAAAATAGGCCCTTGTTTGTGTCTATCTCATATTTACTTTCATTTTGAAAGATATTTGATATTTTACAGGTAGCTGAGGCTCCATTTATTTTTTTAATATAACAGCTTTATTGAGATATAAATTGCATACCATAAATTTTACCCATTTAAAGTATAAAATTCAATAATTTTTAGTATATTTGTATATTTGTGCAAACATCACCACAGTCTATTTTAAAGTATTTTCATTACCCGAAATGAACCCCTAACCCATTAGCATTTCCATTTTCCCTCAAGCCCCCAGACCTAGGCAACCACTAATCTACTTTTTGTCTATATAGATTTGCTTAGCCTGGATGTTTCACTTAAATGATCTGATATGACATATCATCTATTGTGAATGGCTTCTTTTATTCAGCATGTTTTCATGACTCATATTCATATTGTATCATGTATCAGTACTTCATTATTTTTATGGCCAAATAAATTCCAATGTATTGACATGCCACATTTAGTTTACCCATTTATCAGCTGAGGAACATTTGAGTTTTTATTTTCTGGCTATTATGAATAATGCTCCAATAAATATTTACATGTAAGTTTTTGTATGGACATATGTTTTATTTCAGATATAAACCTAAAAGTGGAATTGTTCGATCATAGAACTCCATGCATAATCTTTTGAGGAACTAGCAGACTGTTTTTCAAAGCAGCTGCATTACCTTCCACCAGCAGTGTACAAGAACTCCAATTTCTCCACATCCTCACTTGCGGGATCTTGGTTCTCTGACCAGGGGCTGAACCCATGCCCTGGGAAGTGATGGCGCAGAGTTCCAATCACTGTGCCATGAGGGAATTCCCAGTATCCATATTTTTTATACAGCCGCTCTAGTGGGTATGAAGTGTTGCCTCATTCTGATTTTGATTTACATTTTCTGATGGCTGATAATGTTGGACATCACACATTTCTTCTCCATTTGTTTATCTTTGGAAAAATGTCTATTCAAATCCTTTGCCCAGTTTCAACTGGGTTATTCTTCTTTTTTGTTGAATTATTAGAGTTCTCATATCAGGATAAATGATTTGCTAATTCTCTTATCAGATAAATGATTTGCTAATATTTTCTTCCATTCTGTGGGTTATCTTTTCACTTTCTTGATGATGTCCTTTGAAGCACAAAGAGATTTAATTTTTATGTAGTTCAATTTGTCTATTTTCTTTTGTTTCTTGTGCTTTTGGTGTCATAGCTAAGAAGGTTTTACCTAATTCAAGTCTATATAGATTTATTCTTATATTTTCTTCTAGCATTTTTACAGTTTAAGCTCTTGCATTTAAGTCTTTGATACGTTTCAAATTAATATTTTGTGTATGGTGTGAGGGAAGTGTCCAACTTTATTCCTTTGCACATGGATATTGAGTTGCCCCAGTACCACTTGTTGAAAAGAATACTTCCCACATTGAATTGTCATGGCACCCTTGTTGAGAATAAGTTCAGTCACTCAGTCGTGTCTGACTCTTTGCGACCCCATGGACTGCAGCACGCTAGGCCTCCCTGTTCATCACCAACTCCCGGAGTTTACTCAAACCCATGTCCATTGTGTTGGTGATGCCATCCAACCATCTCATCTTCTCTCGTCCCCTTCTCCTGCCCTCAATCTTTCCCAGCATCAAGGTCTCTTTAAATGAGTCAGCTCTTTATATCAGGTGGCCAAAGTATTCGAGTTTCAGCTTCAACATCAGTCCTTCCAATGAATATTCAGGATTGATTTCCTTTAGGATGAAGTGGTTGAAACTCCTTGCTGTCCAAGGGACTCTTAAGAGTCTTCTCCAACACCACAGTTCAAAAGTATCAATTCTTTGGCACTCAGCTTTCTTTACAGTCCAACTCTCATATCCATACATGAGTCCTGGAAAAACTGTAGCCTTGACTAGACAGACTTTTGTTGGCAAGTAATGTCTCTGCTTTTTAATATGCTTTCTAGGTTGGTCATATGGAGAAGGAAATGGCAACCCACTCCTGTGTTCTTGCCTGGAGAATCCCAGGGACAGAGGAGCCTGGTGGGCTTCTGTCTATGGGGTCGCACAGAGTCGGACACGACTGAAGCGACTTAGCAGCAGCAGCAGGTTGGTCATAACTTTCCTTCCAAAGAGTAAGCGTCTTTTAATTTCATGGCTGCAATCACCATCTGCAGTGATTTTGGAGCCCCCAAAAATAAAGTCTGCCACTGTTTCCCCATCTATTTGCCATGAAGTAATGGGACTGGATGCCATGATCTTAGTTTTCTGAATGTTGAGTTTTAAACCAACTTTTACCCTCTCCTCTTTCACTTTCATCAAGAGGCTCTTTAGTTCTTCATTTTCTGCCATAAGGGTGGTATCATCTGCATATCTGAGGTTATTGATGTTTCTCCCAGCAATCTTGATTCCAGGTTGTTGAGAATCAACTGACTATAAATATGAAGATTGATTTCTGGATTCTGTATTCTATGGCATTTATCTACATGTCTGTTTCATGCCTATACCACTTTATCCTGACTGTTGAAGGACACACTGTGCGCGCATGCTCAGTTGCTCAGTCGTGTCTGACTCTTTGTGAACCTGTGGACTGCAGCCTGCCAGTCTCCTCTGTCCACAGGGCTTTCCTAGCAAGAATCCTGGAGTGGGTTGCCAGTCCCTCCTCCAGGGGATCTTCCCCACTCAGGGACTGAAATTGCGTCTCCTGCATTGCAAGCAGATTCTTTACTGCTGAGCCACCATGGAAGCAGGACACTGTAGGTTTATAAAAAAGTATGTTTTGAAATTGAGAAGTGTGGATCCTCCAACTTGTCCTTTTTCAAGATTATTTTGTCTATCTGGGTCTTTTGAAATCTCACAGTAATTTTATACCAGTTTGTTAATTTCTGCAGAAAAACCAGCTAGGATTTTGATAGGGATTATGTTGACCTGTAGATCGGTTTGGGATCTACAATATCAAGTCTCTTGATCTTGAGATGCCTTTGCATGTACTTAGCTTTTTGTCATCTTCTCTCAGCAATGTTTTGTTCTGTTCAATTAAAAAATCTCTGCTCTTTGGATTAAATAATTTCTGTTATTCTGTCTTAAGGGGAATAAACTTTCAGGTATATGACCTTTTCAATCTGCTGTCAAACTCACCTGGTAAATTTCTCAGAGATTTCAGAGGTTGTATTTTTCTTATACTTTCTATTTTTATGTTGTGATTTTCCACCTGTTCATCAGTTGTATCATTTTTTCTTTAAATTATTGAGCTGTTAGTAACCATTTTAAAGTCTTTGTATGCTTATTCCAGGGCTTCCCAGGTGCCTCAGGTAAAGAATCTGCGTGCCAATGCAAGAGACACAGGAGCCTTGGGTTCAATCCCTGGGTTGGGAAGATCCCCTTGGGTAAGAAATGGCAACCCACTCCAGTGTTCTTGCCTGAGAAATTCCATGGAGAGAGAAGCCTGGTGGGCTATAGTCCATAGGGTCGCAAAGGGTCAGACAGGACTGGGCAATTGAGCATGCACGCATGCTTATTCCAACATTTGTGTCATGCCTGAGTGTATTTCTATTGGCTATTTTCTCCCCTTGATTTTGGCCCACATTTCCTGATTTTTCAGATGTCTGATCATTTTTTATTACATGTTGGATATTGTAATGACATGTCAGGAGTATATTGACTTGAAGAATTTCTAATTACATGTGCATTAAACTAGTGTCTCAACCACAGTGCGCTGCCTTCCTGAGTCAGTTTCTCCTACCCAGTCCCATGTTGCTGAAGTGTGTGGAGAGGAATAAGGAGCCTCAGGGAGCCTCTCAATTTTAGGCAGTGCACGCTACGGTTCATAACATAAAATCTGGAGCCAGATTGCCTAGATCTGAATCCCAACCATTCTAGTTACAAGCTCTGTAGACTTTAGCAAGTTACTTCATATCTCTGTGCTTCGTTTGCCTCTTTAATGGGGATTATAATTCAGTACCTGCTTTATAAGATTGATGAGATAAGCAAATGTGTTGACACGTATGACATTATTGGAACAGGGCCTGGCACATGCTAATTGTTCAGTAAGTATTAGTTCTCATTGTTAGTAAAGTGAAATGATGTTCTCCTAGTCTCCCGAGGCGCTGTGTCCACACTGCACAACACCCTTGCCTGCCATGCTCACAGACGTCTCTTGTGTGCGTAGGCCATATATGTGCCTGTCTCCCTCATGCCCATCTTTAGACCGTGGGTTCCTCCAGGACGGGGACGAAGTCTGGGAGCCAACATCCATATGCTGCAGGGGCACAAAAATCTAAATCCCAACCTTGCCCCCATCCTGACACCATGAACTTTCTCTGGCTAAGAACTGGTCCAGAACCTGAAAAATGGCAGTGTTCTTCCTTCCTCTCATCTCCTTAGTAGAAACGTGGAAAACTACCTCTCATCAGAGCTGGAATTTAGAGACCATCCCTTCCACCCCTTCATTTTATAGATGGACTAACTGAAGCCGTAACAGGAGAAAAAGTGTAAGGCAAAGTCAGACTTGCAGGTCTTCAAGTAAACACAGTGCATGATGGGAGATGGCAGGCTTCTCTGCTGTGTGTCAGAACTGTGTTAACCCCAAGTTTCACACTGCCCTCCCAGTTATGATGCAAAACACCAGTTTGTGTGACAGTTCTCTCTGTCAGTCATCAATACAACAGGAGAAAATTGTTTGAGGATTTAAACCTTGTTTCTACCCCCAAACTTTTCAAAATTTTGGAGGAAGGGTGTAATAAAAACGTCTAATGATGAATGCTCCGGAGTAGGAGTTCAGAGGACCATGGGACGCCCACCTTTCTACACCTCACTCGCTTTGGCCCCTGCCCCACCCACTCAAATCACCCAGCAGGCCTGAGACTATCAAGTACAGCCTGTTAACAGCATAAACACTGAAGCTGCCCAAGTTTGCCTCCTACTCTGCTAACCAAAAGACCTTTGGTTAGTTACTTAATCTCCTTGTACCTCAGTTTCCTCATCTGTAAAGTGAGGATAGTGATAGGAGCTGTTGATGGTGACTGGGCTGTTGAGAGGACTGAATGTGTCAATATATGTATAAGGTGCACTGAACCCTGCCTGGCACACAGTTAGTAGCGCAAACGTGTTGATTATTAGCCATTACTAACATTATGCTTGCCTTGTTCTCCCCAGCTTCTCAGGCCTTGGAGTCCAGAAACACCCAGTCCTGTAGCCTTGTCCTTGCCTGGCACAGCAGAATTCCAGTCCAGACATCCAAATTACCAGTCATAGACAGAAAACTGGAAAGCCCTCTGCCTGTGACTTGCCTGGGGAAACTGAGTCCCAGAGAGGACCAGGGACTTTCCCAAGGTTATCCAACTGAGGTGGAATTTGAACTAGAATCCATGTGTCCCAGTGTCCAGGGACCTGTCTAGGGCATGACCAGACTCCTAGGCCATGCAGAGGACCTTGGTGTGACTCTGTAGGCTGTGTGATTGGCTTGAGAAGGTTAAGCATTCGGTGCTGCAGATTGGATTAGAAGTCAGCTGGCTGGTGGGATGCCCACATCCACCATGGCAGGAGCCAAGATGAAGCTGAGACAAACCTTTGGCCTCTCAGCAAGCACTCTTGTTAGGCAAAGATGGAGGAGAAACACTGATCCTCCTTGCACTGGGGATAAGTCACAGTCAAGGGCCCCGGGTGCCTGCCCTGAATATGTTCCTTCTGATGGACCTGGCAAGATATGTCTTGGGCCACCCCTGCCCTGCCCTCACCCTTTCTGAGAGACCGTGTGTCCCCAGAAGATCTCTGCCTTGGACGAGTTCCCTCTGTGGGCTGGGGTCCGAGGCCTGGGGGTTGTACACAGCCTGAGTCTGTGACACTTGGACACTCTCCTGTCTGCACCAGCTTCCTCTGCTCCACCACTGCCTAAGGCACTTGTCCTCTGCCTCATGTTAAGTAAACCTTCACCCCTATCCAACTTTCCTCCTTCAATTTTCTTGTACCCTTACCCCAGCCTGGTCTGGTTACCGCACAGTGACCTTGAAAGCATCTTTACTTATTAACTGTCAGTTCCATCATCTCTAAGACTTCGAGGGAGGGACCAGGCTCTGCCTTTGAGACAAGGGCTCACCTCTGCCCCAAAGGCCCCCAGCAATGTCTGCAGAGGAGGTACTCAGTAATTATAGTAAGAAGGAGGAGCCTCCTGGAGCTGGCAGTCATGGGGCAGGCAGAGATCATTCCCAACTCTGAGAATATGGGCTTAAGATTTTTATTTCATAGTAGACAATTCGGTTTTAAAAAGTAACACCCAGCCTCTAAACGTTAAGTGCTCTGGGATGGACATAGCCAGCATGGCTCCAGCAAGAAGCATTAGAGCTGGGGGTCCTTCCCAAAGGGCTTCCTGGAGGAGGAGGGGTCTGAAGAACAGTAGAAAATATCTGCCAGGGAAGGCAAGCTTGCAGTTTTTGAGAGGGGATAGAAAGGGATGATGACACATTTCCCAAATCCTCCTGCCTAGAATAAGCCCATTTGCCTAGCCTCCTCATCAGTTTGGAAACTCTGCATTTAGAGGAGTTGTCGAGCTGCCTGGGAGGAGCTGAGGGATCTGGGCATGCATTCTTGCTAGCCCCCCAAAGCGAGGACATTTCTCCTGCCACCCCCCCCAACTTCGACCCCCAGTGCCAGCTCCAACATCAATGCTCTATCTTCGCCAGGAAAGTGGCAGGAAGAGGAAAAAAGTGGGGCAACCCACACTTTCTTTAGGACAGAGGAAGGATCCGCATTTCTTTCTGGGGTTCACTGGGGTTGGGGTGTATGGATTTCCAAAGCACCCTGCGTGCCCTGAAACTGCAAGAGCATTTGGGTACATTGATAGGGGTGAGCGGAGGGCTTCCAGCAAGTTCTCAAAGGGGCTCTTGACCTATGAGAGGCTCAGGGGCAGCACCCCAGACCTGAATTGTCAGGTGCCCCGGAGTGGTAGTGGGCGAGGATCACTGTTAAGAAACTGGAATTTGAAAGGGGAGAATTCTCTTGAAGCTGGTGCGCTGGTAGTGACATGCCAGCTTAGTGTAGCAATCCGGGAGTCATCTGCCATCTGAATGGGTGGAGAGCCTTGGAATAACCCCTGCCCCATCCTGCTGTGGTGCCCTGCACCTGAGCCTTCTGTTTAGGGCTTGCTTAAATTTCCCCTAACACCCACTGGCCTCTGTTTTTTCACCTCTTCCAACACCTGCTCACCCTAGAGGCAAATGGCAGGTGACAACTCGGGTGGGAAGGGGATTTGGGGTTGGAAGGTGAAATAGCACAGTGATTGGCAGGGGCATTTCCAGAGAGCAGGGCCCAGGTTTTAGCAGATGCAGATATAATGCCACAAACCCAAGAGTCTCTGGAATGAGGTGGAATGGGTGAGGTCATTAGAGGACAAAGGGCAATGTGCAGAGATACTGTTTTCATGGAAGAGGGGCTCTCTAGAGGCAGTGTGAAATGGAGCTGTCAGCCGAGTTTTATGATGCAAAAAATGGTCAAATCCGGCTTACGTGGTGTCCTGGTTTCAAAGTCAGTTATGGAAAGCTGGATTTCAAATGACATCTCTGCCTCTTGCTGGGCATGTGACATCGAACATGTCTAAAGCTCTCAGGTAGCATTGACATATATACCATCATTTGTAAAATATATGGTTGGTGGGAAGTTGCTGTTTAGCAAAGGAGCCCAGCCTGGTGCTCTGGGATGACCTAGAGGGGTAGGAGGGAGGTTTAAGAGGAAGGGGATATATGTAACCTTTCCCTTCTCCAAGGGATCTTCCTAACCCAGGGATCGAACCCCAGTCTCCCACATTACAGGGATATTCTTTACCAGCTGAGCCACAAGAGAAGCCCATGTATATATACAATTACTCGTGTGTGTGTGTGTGTGTATGTGTGTATAATTATGACTGATTCACGTTGCTGTGCGGCAGAAACCAACACAACATTGGAAAGCAATTATCTTCCCATTTTAAAAAATGGGGGATAAAAGAGGAAGGAGAAAAAATAAAGCTCTCTGGGCCTCTTACCTGGAAAACGGCACCATTAATCCACACTGGGCTGTTGGAAGACGCGAAGAGCCAACATACACAAAACACTTGGAGCAAAATAGTAAAGAAAAGCTTGAAAAAACAAAGAAAAAAAAAGGTCAGGTTGCCTGCCTAAGCCCTGGGGCCCAGCACCAGCTCCAGGCAGAAAGCCCTGCAGCAGGAACAGTGTCTTCCTGAGTCTCTGCCAAGGATGACAGGCAACACACCCACTGGCATCTGCAGGCTCCTCCCTTGCCTCCCGCCCCTCTTTATGTGAGCCTCGCAGGTGGGCAGCAAGGACCTGTGCCAGGTAGGTCAGAGGTATTTGTGGCCACACCTCACCGGCAGTGCCAGGGCAGACTGGGGCGGGTCCCCACGCCCGCCCAACCCCACTGCCTCATCACCTGGAACCAGGGACCCTGCAGCACTGGCTCCCACACCTACAATGCCTTAGCTGAAGGAGCACAGCGAATGCTGTGCCCTGTGCCTACCAGCCCCAAGGAGGAAGGTGAGCACCCTGTGGCAGCCAGACCCTCCCTGGAGGTGCACAGTCCATCACTGTAAGTCCTCGGTGGGGCTCTTCTGGCTGGGAATCAGGGATCACAGGAGAGATGCCAGGGGAGCCTTATCTTTGAGATGAGACAGGCAGGTCAGGCCAGCTAAAGAGCGGTATGGAGTGTGGGGTCTGCCGTGCGGGGCAGCAGGGAAGCCGCTAGGAAGTCACCGCCGTCAAGAGCTCCAGCTGTGCAGAGGGACCAGTCTGTGTGCCCAGGACCGTGGGATCAGAAGGAGGCACAACTCCCCTCCCTGCTCGGGAGGTTTTAGGATTTGGGGAAGTATTTGGACAATGCCCTCGATTGAACATACCCTGCAGCACGTNCGTCAAGAGCTCCAGCTGTGCAGAGGGACCAGTCTGTGTGCCCAGGACCGTGGGATCAGAAGGAGGCACAACTCCCCTCCCTGCTCGGGAGGTTTTAGGATTTGGGGAAGTATTTGGACAATGCCCTCGATTGAACATACCCTGCAGCACGTAGAAGACAGGTTCTCCCTTTGCCCCCAGGACAGAGAGAGGTGAGAACCAGGACAAGAAAGGGATGGGAAAGAGTGGTGGTGGTGGTAGTGGTGGTAGGGGTTTACTAATAGTGGACGGGAGTCAGGAGGCCGGGAATCTGATGTATTTGCTCATCCTGATAATTGATTGGCCCTAGGGCCCAAGGCAGCCACCTGCTGCGAGGCTGTGTTGTTCCCAATGCGATCAGAGCATGTGGGCCTAGGTGATGGTGAATTACAGACAGGTACCGAGGCCAGGAACCAGTGAGTCATGCCCTGGAAGAAGCGCAGTCGTCCCAGACCTGGCCAAGCCACAGGGTGACTCACTGTGTGTCTCTGTTGCAGGGCGGTTTTGTGGTGCTGGGCCTCTCTGGGGCTGATGCGGCTCTCCCAGGGGACGCCTGAACAGGCTCTCTGAGGTTCTCATTCTCTCCGGGGTGAGCTTGCAGGGAGTGGCCACCTCTTGGGGACCATGCCAAAGGCACTCCTGCTCAGGTCTGCCAGCTCCATCCTGAGGACCGTGTAAGGAACAAGGATCCTACCCCCCTCCCACCTCCTGGCTCCCACACTGCCTTCCAGGAAGGAGAGTTCTTGGGCTCGGCAGGGTACCTGGACTCCCAGACTTAGATTGGGACTTTTCACCCTATTTAGTAACCCTCCTAATCTCACCAAAGAATTTCCTCCTGCTTATTCGCCAAAAGATTTGTGAGCGCCTAAGCACTACACGTATCCCCTTATCCTCACAATAGCCACAGGCTTTAGGCAGAAAATTTGAGGCTCAGAGAGGTACATGACTTGCCAAAGGTTGTACAACAAGTAAAGTGACTTGAACCCAGGCAGGCCAACTCTGGTAAATCTGAGTGCTCTATTGTTTCAAGAATGCATTTATGGAGTACTTACTGCATACAGAGCAGAGTGCTGAATGGGAAGAAAGGGCAACAGAAACAAATAGGAGCTGGATCTCCACCCACGAGGGGTTCATATGGAAAACGAAGGCTCCCCTTGACTTAAATGTCACACATGTCGTGACGACTTGAGAAGGATTATATCCAACCAACATTTACTGAGCTCCAGCTGCCTGCCAGAGAGCACTTAGGGCCAGAGGACAGGGTTGAATCGGGCATGACCCCTGCTCTCAAGAAGCTTCCCAAGCTACGGGTGGCCTTCAAAGCCCAAACCTGTGTGTTTGAGGGCTAGGGTGAGAGGGTGTTGGGGATCATCCAGGAGGGCTTCCCGAAGGAGGAGCTGAAGGAAGCTATTGGCAGGCTCTGTCTTTAAATGATTCCCATCAGATCTTCTGGAAAGTTAGGAGGAGAAAGGAGAGCCAGTTCAGGGAAAGGAGAGTGCAAGCCCTCCCAGACGCCTCTGCTTACCCCCCACACCACAAAATATACCTGGTCGTATGTGACCTCCAAGTGTTTCTTGCTCTCCGTGTTACTATTGGGCAGATGCTGAAGGAGTTTTTGCTTCTGTGAAAGTGAGTAAGGCAAGATGCTCACAGTCCGTGTGTGTGAACCAGGGCTGAGAGCAGTTTGCATCCTTGTGCTAAGTTGCTTCAGTCACGTCCGACTTTGCGACCACATGGCCCATACCCACCAGGCTCCTCTGTCCGTGGAATTCTCAGGGCAGGAATACTGGAGTGGGTTGCTGTGCGCCTCCTCTGGGATCTTTCCGAATCAGGGACTGAACCCACATTTCTTGTGTTTCCTGCATTGGTAGGTGAGTTCTTTACCGCCAACGCCATTTTTGCTTCCTCATCAGAGGTGCTTTTTAGATTTTCCTCTTTCTCCTAGGAATGGAAAAGCAGAGGCAGGTCAGTCCGCTTGGGCTGTTCCCTCATCGTCACTGTCATTCTGCTACTTAGGAAATTTCTCCTGTGACACTGAGTCAAGTTCTGGAGTGCCATGTTCCAGGTGTTAGTAGAAGATTCCAGAATGACGGGAATACTGTGTTCCTCACCTTTGACAGGCTCCATGGGTTGACTATATAATATTCACACTTCCCCTGTCACAATGATTTGCCAGCCACCTGTGATTTCTGGAAGAGCAGCAAGAATCAGAAGGGGCCCAAACTGCTCTTGAGGAGTCAAAACAGAAGGGATTTCTCCCCAGATCTCTCTTCTTTGAGGAAAACATTATAAATTCCACTTTGGAAGCCATCTCCTCTGACTTAACAATTCTAACAAGCTTGGCTATTTTATTTACTAGTCTGCTACCGAAAAAAAGCCCCACAGCGTAGGAGGGAGGTGAGTCACTGGAGGCCAGCACAGTGACTGTGGCACGAAGTCACCACTGGTGAGGCAGGTGAGGATTAACGGCTAAAGACAGCCATGGCCAGCAGCGGCACGTGAGGCAGCAGCCGCCTCAGGAAAGGACAGATGGCCTCCACGCCCTGCAGTTTGACTCACTTCTGTGTTACAAGCCAAACCGGTAGATTGTGTTACTAGTATGACCCTGGGTGAGCAGGAAAAAGTCATAGGAAGGTCCGGCACAGTCTTTTTCAGTCAATGGGCAAGGGTGCCCTCCCCTTAAGGAGACTAAATCTTGAAGGTTTGAGCCAAATGGCAGAGTACTCTTTACTCATTTGGACAATTAGATTTTGGCCTTGTCTTCAGTTCAGTTCAGTTCAGTTCAGTCGCTCAGTCGTGTCTGACTCTTTGCGACCCCATGAATCGCAGCACGCCAGGCCTCCCTGTCCATCACCATCTCCCGGAGTTCACTCAGACTCACGTCCATCGAGTGCATGATGCCATCCAGCCATCTCATCCTCGGTCGTCCCCTTCTCCTCCTGCCCCCAATCCCTCCCAGCGTCAGAGTCTTCTCCACTGAGTCAACTCTTCTCATGAGTGGCCAAAGTACTGGAGTAAGCATCCAACATTCTTTAGGCCCATAGAGGGCTGAGTATGACCCTCCGTGGGCCATCCTCAGGGGTTCTTGTCCCACCAAGTACAGGCAGTGGGACAGGATCCACCCTCTCCTTGAGGGAGGGGAGGCACAGGACACGGGAGAGGAGAGGACAGCCAAGGTGACCGACTGAGTCTCAAGAGGCTTGCTGCTGCAGTGCGCGGGGGCGGGGGGCAGACGCTTCCCCAGAGGCCCTCGCAGGAAGTTGCTTCCTACTGTCTCTCCTCCCCATAGACTGAAGAAGGTTCTAATCTGATGGTTAGGCTTAGGCCCTCGGCTTCCTGAGGTGTCCTTTCATTTAGTGTTTGTTTAGCTATTTTAAAACCAGAACCGGTTTACGCACATTTGATTAGGTGGCAGAAACGCTGCCTGTACCTTTTGATGGTGGGGATTTAAAAACAAGCTTGTTTGAGAGGCAGCAGTTAAGATGGTGGGAGATTATAGCCAAGGATAGGCTTGGCCAATTTGGGGGTGGCTACCCAGCGGGTGTTTCAAAAGTTGATCACTTTAAGGAGGCAGCCCTATCTTTTGAGGGCAGGGACCAAGACAGAGCATGGATGTTATACCGAGTTCACGGGATACCATCCCCCACCCCAGACTCTCAGTGTGGGACCCTCAGCCTAGTTGGGTGTGTGTCCCCTCAGCTTGCCCTGTAATTGCCTAAGCCCAGAGCTCAGGGGTCATTTGGTGACATCACAGTCTTCTTTGTCCCAAAGTGGAGGCAGCTTTTATTCAATGACCCAAGAGAGTAGTGGCAGTGCCCAATGATCCAAAGTCACAGGACATGTCTTATGGTTTTCAGAAGCCTCTGTTTTCCTCTGCTGGCACAACAGGCCTCATCCCAGAAGCACGCTTTTCATTCCTTCTGGCAGCCTCCTGGAGCAGGTTACCATAGCAACAGAAGGGCTGCTCCAGCCCTGTGGCCCAGCCTTGCTCACAAAGTTCCCAAGAAGGGAACCAGCCTGGCACCCCACTCCTTATCTCCCTCCTCCTCACCCTCCCCCTTTCAAAACCTCATGATGTCTTTTGCTTTCAAACCTATCTCAGGTTCTTAAACAGACTACCGCCAGGTGGGCCTGAGTGTGTTCGCAAACTCAGTTTGAACCTGCGGTACCAGCAAGAAGTAAGACCGAATGTGAGAAGCAGGTAACTGAGCCAGGTGCCTGGGAACTGGGCAGGGATGGGACCAGCTCCACCCTCTCAGACAGGTGGGGCTCTGAAGCCAGGGTCCTGCCTCAGGGCTGCCAAGACCAGCTGCACAGGTTACACACTGCACAACTCCAGGCTCTGTTTATATAGCTCTATGTATATATCACTGTGACATTTGTCCCCAGAGGTGAGTAACACCATAGCCTTGTTTGACCCTGAGGTGTACTGAACCCCATCTGCTCATCCACCCAGAAGGTTGAGGTTTGGTCAGATTCCTCCGAGGAGGAATCATGCAGAGGAGCAGTGAGGCTGAGTATATAGCAGAGGCCCAATAACCCCGTGGGCTGTGTTGACCACAAAAGGATTCATTGTGCGGGGCCACCAAGCCCTGAAGGCAAGGGGATCTAGACCAGGAGTGAAGACAGACGGCAAGAGCCCCAGGTTTTCCTGGTCCCGTGCCTCTCCTCTCCGTCAGGGAATGGGCCCAGGGCACCCTCACAGACACCACTGGGAAGAGGGCCTCATTTGGGGGCCAGCTTAGGAGCCAGGAGAGCTGTAGGAATGTCCTCAGCTCTGCATGAGTTTTTAAGAACGGCTGCTCTCAGTGCCTGAGGGCTGGTGGGAGTGGGAGTGAGGGACTTGGAGGCACCTCCCAACCCTCAAACCTTGCATGCCCGACTCCAAGCCTTTCCCTGTCCAGATGGGGACACTGAGCCCAGAGAGAGTCATGTGCTTTCCCAGAGTCACACAGCAAATTAGAGTAGACCAGGGCTTGATTTTTCTTTCTACTGAGCCCTTAGAAACTGAAGGGAGAGCGTGCGATGGGGCTGAGGTTAACTCCTGCAAATAGTAAGGTCTTGTCCTCCGAGCCCCCTAGGATGCAGCGATGCCAGTGTCACCCCTGGGGGTGCTTGACGCATTCTGGGCCGGCATCCAGAGCCCAGGCCAGCCTGTCATCTTCTAACAGTTGTTTTCCCCTTACCCCTCCAGCTCCCTGACTGATGGGCAGATGCTCTCCAAAGAGCCCCTAAGCCATGCTCTCAAACTCTCGACCCCAGAGAAGGTGAAAGATGCCCAGCTGAATCCTCCAGGTGAGCTGGCTGGGAGGCTGCCGGGCAGGACTGGATGGGCGGAACAGGGATGCAGCTGTACTGGAAGTGCTGGGGGGGCGGTTAACAGAACACTAGGAAGCAACCCAGGTGACCCACAGGACAAAACTTGCGGGGACAGGCCAGGTAGAAATACTGATCTCCATGTCCCCAATGACTCCACTACGTCCCTTCTCCTTTCACGGCCATCAGGGCCAAGCTTGATGGAAGGCGGTGGGAGGAAGGTTTTTCTCTTTAGCAAGCTTGGGAAGAAGAGAGGTCAGCGATGGAAAGACACCTGGGGCCTCATTCGGTGCACATGTTGGGTACCTGGGATCTCGGCTTGGGGTTGGTAAAGGAGGAGAAAAGGCCCAGATAAACAAGGCCTTGGAGTTTCCAAGTGGGTTGAGGCAGTTTCTTGCTGGGCCAAGGGGCAGACTGGCCGGGTGGCACTGGCAGAGTTGTTTTTGAAGCTTTGGGAGGCCACATGCTCTTCTAATGACGTTCACTTCCAGATAATTGCACCTTGAGGGAGGCATTTACCCTGGTGAGTCATCAAAATGATAGTAACAACACGGCTTTTGTTCACTTTTATTGGCTGTACAACGATATTGTAGCAACAATGGATGTTAAAAACAATGGAAGTGACTGGTGTCCGGGGAGTGGGTCACTGCCTCCCCGGTTCTGAGATGTCCTTGGGCCGGTCCACTGTTGCCATCATGTCTCCGGTCTGTGTCAGCTGCTTGGGGAGATGTGGTCCCTCAGAGGTGCTGGTTTTCTCAGAGCTTTCCCAGCTTTCCCAGAGAAGCCAGGGCTAGCGTTAGGCCTAGCTAGCTGTGAGGCCCCCCGGCTCCCTCGGGGGTTTGGGTGGGAGCTGGTCAGGGAGACAGCAAGTTGACTTTTAGGTGGTAGAGTTCTTTGTAGGATGATCTCCAACGTGGGTACGCCTGGTGTCCTCAGACAGGGATTGTGGGTTTAGGGGTAGCAGGTGGTAGCATTTGAAGTGGCGGCTGGGGAGGCCAGTTCTAAGGGTCCCCGAATGGGGCAGTGAAAGAGGCCAGAATCGGGGACAGGAGGAAGGGGAAGAGGACTGAGGCCTTGATTCCAAGGTCTCTTCCCTCAGCTTTTCTTCTGACCTGGGTTTCCTGGGGAGAGGACAGGCCTGGTGTGAGCGCAGGGACAGAATCAGGACCTCGCTGCTCTGCCACAAACACTGTCATGGACTGGAGGCAGAAACTGGGCCCAGATCACCATGCTCCTTGCTGGTGAGGAAGCTGAGACCGAAGAGGCGGTGATGCCAGCCCAGGGCTCTGGATACCCCACTCTCCCGCTGCCTGGCGACCTGGAGACCAAATGCCACTCCCCTCACCCTGGTGGGGCTCGCAGCCACCCCTCTCCCAAGCTGGGTGTCTCGGAGTGGCCTTGGCAGGGATCTGGCCTGTAATGTGTACTTTCCTGGACTCTGCCTCTCTGCTCTTCCTCAGAGGTGAAGAAAGACTAGGACCAAGGAAAGGATTGACGGCTTTCTTCTTCTTCTTCTTCTTCTTCTTGTGTCTTTTATTTGACTGCTCCGGGTCTCAGTGGTGGCATGTGGGATCTAATTCCCCAACCAGGGACTGAACTCGGGCCCCCTGCAGTGGGAGCGCAGAGTCTTAGTCCCTGGACCATCAGGGAGGCCCCAGATTGACCGATTTTTGAGGGGAAGCATTAGAAAGGCACCAAGAGAGCCCAGGAGAGGGGCCAGCTGGGCCCAGGCAACTCCAGCATCTCGTCCTGGGATCCAGGGCAGCTAGCTGACTTGCGGTGTCACCTCCGGCAGGTCCCTTTGGCTTGCTCAGGCTTGCTTTCCTGACTAGATAATTCTGCCTCCACAGTGCTCACACAGCAGCCATCAGCACCTGGGGAATGCACACAGCAAAGCCCTGGAGCTCAGAAGTCTTGGCTGTGGGTGATGGCTTTGGTGTTTTGCAACTTGAAGGGCAGGAAGGGAGCTAAAGTGGTGCAAGCTCGGTGTCCTCAGAGCATTCGGTGCCCAGAGTGTTTCCAAGGGGGAATGAGTAACCTCCAGCCCCGCTGGCTGTAGTCGCTTAACCTGAATTAGTACCTGGCAGCCCTGCAGCAGTAGGGCAAAGAGACCAAGCAGATTTCAAACAGGTGGGTAGGGAATCCCAGAGAGGGTCCCGTCAGCGAGGGCTGGCAGCCAGGGGCCAGGCCAGAGTGAGGTGGGGGCGAGTTACCAGCTTTAATGGAGGGATGGGAAGGAGTAGGAGTAGGGGAGGGAGCAAGGCCCTTCAGATTTGCCAGGACTTCCGAGAGCTGTGGGCACAGCCAGGCTGGGGTGCATCTCGACTCCCCGTCCTTTGTGCAGGGCTAGGCTGCGGGGGACACTGAGATGGACAGATTTCTTTCCTGCCCTCCAAGAACTCCTAGTCTAGGGCAGACAGGCTCTGGGTGAAGGACACACTGAGGCTGAAGAAGGAAGGCGTGCTATCTAGGAATTGGGTGATCAGGGTGGACTTCCTGGATGAGGACAATTTCTAGCTGGTCTCAGACTTTTAAACTCCCCTTAGGCATAGGCCTGAGCTGAGTGGTATGCCCTTGGGAGTTTAGCATCTAGAGCTAGGGATTAGGAGACAGGGACAATCTGGGAGGGACTGAGGCAGCTTCTCAGCACAGTTGCCCAAGGGACCCCAGGCACAGGGTCCGAGGACAGTGCCAAGCCGGCCTCATTGACTCCCACAAACTTGGCCCATGAGTCATCTACCCAACTCCATCTCGTGCAGCCTCCAGGGTTCTGAAGTACGGAGGGGAGAGGCTCTGGGATGCAGCTGCACTAAGATCCAGATTCACCACGGCTTGAGTGCCCACTGGGTGCCAGTCTGGCCCCAGGTCTTAGTTTCACAATTCCCCAGAGGCTCCAAGAGGCCAGCCTCTGTGTGGAAGAGGATATTGGAGCAGCCACACATGGGGAGGGGCCTCAAAACTGCCATTTCCATAAAACTGAGAAGAAGCAACTATCTGCCTGTTAGGGAGAAGGTTTCAGGGGGTTATGAGGTGGGTTAAATACCCACACATCTGCCCCTATTAATAAGAGCAGCTTTTGCTAGGCTCGGTGCTGGGCTTCCCGGGTGGTGCTAGTGGTGAAGAACTCACCTATCAATGCAGGAGACTAAGAGATGCAGGTTCAAGCCCTGGGTGGGGAAGATCCCCTGGAGACTGGAATGGCAACCCCCTCCAGCATTCCTGCCTGGAGAGTCCCATGGACAGAGGAGCCCGACAGACTGTAGTGCACAGGGCCGCAAAGAGTCGGGCACGACTGAGGCCACGTGGCACAGGCTCCGTGCCAAGGGGCTGGCTGGCGCTCTCTCATCTTCTCTTCCTGGCAGCAGTACGGTAGGCGCTTCTATCTGTTGCACTTCGCAGGAAACTGAGCTCAGAGCAGTTCCGTGATTTTTCTCAGAGTCACATCTAGTCTTAAAGTCGGAACTGGCACAGCCCTCTTTGGGACTGTTTAGGTGGGGTCCCCTCCCCTCCCGCACACCCTGGCCAGCCCCTGTCTCCTAACTGCGGAGCTGCAGTCTCTCTGGGGAGCTCTTGGAACCTTGCCTGCAGGATTCAGTGTTCACCTGAGTCTCCTCAAGTTCCCAAGGGGCTGGGGGTTCCTTGAGCTGTGCTCCCCAGGCTGGGCTCTGAGCAGCCCAGATGGCTGTTCTTCTGAGAACAACCCCACTGTGTCAGGCTGCAAAGCTGCGGGGACCTAGACATACATTTTTTTCCTAGCCCTTTCTAAGTTGAGCAGGAATCCCAGCGGGAGCAATGCAATGTCAAGATCACAGGGAGGGGAGGGTGTCCAGGGGGAGCAGCTGCTGGGGATGGAGCTGGTAAAAGTGCTGGTCAGGCCTATTCCCCACACCCACTCTCCCTAGGCGACTCTCACATCCACAGGGGAGTTTTGAGCTGGAGGTCAGGAGGCTGGGAACTCAGCCCAGCTTGGTTTCCAGGCCTCCCTGGGTCCCACGCTCCTACCCTCCCACATGTTTCAAGGGCAGACATGGTGTTTCTGCTGGAAAGAGCTCAGGGAGCTCAGACCCTGCAGTTGGGGAAGGCAGGGCTCCTGGAGACAGTGTGAGTAGAAGATTGGCTACCATTTCAGCCTGAAGCGAGTGTAGGGGAAGGTAAGAAGGACTTCGCAGAGGTCAGAGGAAATGGGAACACGTGGTAATCTTAACCTTGTGAAAGTGAAAGTGAAGTCACTCAGTCGTGTCCGACCCTTTGCGACCTCATGGACTGTAGCCTACCAGGCTCCTCTGTCCATGGGATTTTCCAGGCAATAGTACTGGAGTGGATTGCCATTCCCTTCAAACGTACCAGTCTAAAAAAGCAGAGCCTCTGGGGATACTTGTGGAAAACTTACCTTAATGAAAATGTCCAGTTCTGCCAATTATAGGTGTGCCTGGGGCTGGATACACTGCTGTGGCCCAGGCAGGCCTTGACTTTAAGTTCTTGTCAGGTCCTGAAGCCACTGTGGCCTCTTTGCCTTATATATCCCCGGAGTGTCTGGCAGGGCTAAATGGGTTCCAAAGACTCTTAGCAGAGAGTCCCTGTGTGAAGGGGCATCCTCCTGGTGCTGGTCACCAGACAGGCCTTTGCAGCAGAGGCTGTGGGATCCGGTACCCTGAAGAGAGGTCTGTCCTGGCTGGGGAACATGGGTTGATCCAGGATCAGAGTTTCCCTCCTTCTGCTTAATCCGCTTCGTTCTAAGGCCTTTCCCACAGGTTTGAGAAAACACTCTGGGTTTCTCCTCTCCACTCTTGCTCTCCTGTTTCGACCTTTCCCAGTGAATTAAGAGTGACTTTCTCTACTGTTTAGAAGCCTTTGTTCCAGAGCTCCAGAGAACACAGCTCCCTGCCTGCTCAGTCACCCGCAGCATAAAGGGTGATTGATAAGATACAGGACCAGTCAGGCCAAGAGGAACTGGAGCAACATGAGAGGGAGGGAGGGAGGGGGAGGCAGGGGAAGGAGGAAAGCAGTACAAAGTGCAATCTGGGCCTTGGGAAAGCCCACCCCAAGACTCAGAGGACACTGGATGTGTGCCTGAGGCTGTTGGTCTGACTGTTGGTTGCCTTCTAGAATTAGGTCTGTTTTGACTCTTGGGTGCCTAACTGGGTGACAGGGACCTTGACTGGATCCTGGCCATGTTTTGGCTATGATGACAGCAGTGAGCTTGGCTGGGCACAGGGCAGACCTATGCCCCTATTGAGTTTCAAGGCAAGGAGATGGGAACAACTATAAGGGCCTGGCAGCCCATTCTGATTTCTTACATCTCTGCTATCCTCCAAGAACTCACTCCTGGGAGGCGGGCTGAGAGGTACCACAGCAGCCCTGGGCCCCTTCATGACCCCTCCCTCCTGCTCACTTCTGGGCAGGTCACTTTGTGGCAGAGGGTCAGGGGACCCAGGCACCACTCTTCTCTTCCCCAAGGGGACAGACCATGGGCCTCCAAAGCCTAACCTCATTCACTAACCAGCCCCCTAGCTCCTGAACTGATGCCTTGTCCCAGTTCTGCCCCTAACGTGCTGTGACGTTGCCCTTCCGGCCCACTCTGAGACTCCGTTCCTTCTCCTTCTGTGTACTGTGTGTAGGAATGCCCTGCCTCTACTTCTTAAGGATGCCCTCCCCTTCCCCCCCAGCCCTGAGGTCTCAGTCGATATCCCTGCTGGGCAATGTACGTGTAGTTTTATTCATTCTTTTGGCAAACATTTATTGCAAGTCCAACGCTTGCATCCGAAGTTCAGAGTCTAGTCAGAAAGGCCAGAGAGCTATTTCTTGAGCAGCCAAAATGTGCTAAGCTTTTTAACAGTATTACTTTGATACAAATCTTTTCAGTTTTATTTATGTATTTTTATATGCCCTTTTATTTGCTCCTTTTTTTTTACTTGAAGTTATATTGTGAACATCTCCTTGCATTATTAAATATGTTTTAAATACTTTGTTTTGATGACTGCCTATGAATCCACGATATGGCTATGCTCTATCGAATTTAGTCAGTCCCCTATTATATCTATCAATTGACACTTTCACATGACACAGTGCTCTTGCCACAGTACAAAGGCCAACTCTTGTCTGCGTATTTATTACAAATCTTTGCTACTTCATGTTCTTTGGTTTCAGGAGAAACCCAGGTACATAGGAAGGTAGGTGAGTTCAGATGGCTTTAGTGGATGAAGGTTACTGTGAGGACAGGCAAGGAAGAAAGGAAGCTTAGAAAGTGGCTATGTGGGGGTGGGCGTGGCAAGAAATAGACTCCATGGTTCCCTACTCCAGTGGCAAGCACCAGTGCTCAAACCTAGCCTGTCTGCCTGGCTGAAGCCACCTGCTCCTCTCTGCTCCCGAAACCGTGCTCCGACTCCTACCACCCCATGATCTCTGCAGGAGGGACCCACAAGGAGCACTCCAACAGGGCCCCGTGCAGTGACTTCGCGGCCCCGCACAGTGACCTCATAGCCCCTGTACAGGGGTGTGGGGTTCTGGTCTCATCGCTGTGGCCAGGGGAGCGGGGCCGATGTCCAAGAGTCAGTGCTTCACAGGCAAGGGACCCTTCTGACTGCTCTGCCCACCTCACTGATAGCTAAAACTGGATCTTCCAACACACTGTCCAGAGATTTCTCCTCTGACAGAGATGAGATTGGGAGAGGAAATGGTGTGAGCCAAGGCCCAGAGATGGGGATGCCTGGGTATGAGAAGACAGAACATGAGAAGGGAGGACAGAGGAGACCCCTCCGGCAGGGGGACTCATCTGCCTTCCTTCCCATCCGCTCCTAAGCCGAGGACCACAGAGCTATGGTGGACTCAGGAGGACAGTGAGCAAGCCTGGGTCTTGCCAGCCCTTCCTAGGGGTGCTCAGGACAGAGGTTCAGCCTGGCATGGGCTTCTGGAGCAGGCACCTGCTCGGGGGCCCACCTCTCTCTATACCTGGGCAGCATGTGTCCTGCACCACCCTCAGGCCGCCTGGGGAGAAAGGAGGCGGGGAGGGAGGGGCAGGCCTGGGTGCCCTGGATACACAGTCATTCGGTCCAGTCCTCTGGGATGAGGATGGGACAGAGGCTGACTCCTGCTTCCCTGAAGGCCCCCTGACCTCTGCTCAGAGCCAGGCTTCTGTGATTAGGACCCAGGGAGGAGTCAGACCTGCCTTGGAGAGCCACTAGCCTGATGGGAGAGGCAGATCCAACCAGGACTCGGCCCACAGTGAGGCTTGGGCCCTGAAGTCCTCAGTGAGGGGGTTGCACTTGGGGCCTGAAGGGCGGGAGAGGGCGATGTGATGGAAGAAGGGTGCTCAAGGCAGAGTCACAGCCTGGGCAAAGGCACGGGGTGGCCAGGAATGCAGGGCACTGGGAACAGCTCAGGCTGGCCATGTCAAGGTGGCAAAGGCTGGCAAGCCCTTCTGGGGAGGGCCTTCCTTAGAGACCACGGTAAGGGCATCACCCTGTGGTCAAGGGGAGATATGGGAGGCTTTGAGCAGGTCAGATATGGGTTAGAAGGGTGGTTCTGGGAAACTCTGGAATGTAGGAAGTGGAACTGGCCAGAGATCATGACTGCTGAAGGTCATGAGCCTGAGCTTCAGCACAGGACGGGGAGGAGACAGGACGGTCCTTTCCCAGGGGAGGTGTGGGTGCTGGGGTCAGCCTGGAACCCTACTGCACCCCCAGCGTGGGTTTGGGAGTCAGACCGTGGGTGGGGATCCCAGCTCTGCCAGCTGCGGCTTAGCCTTTCTGAGAGTCATAGAGTGAGCGATGGCACAATATGGAAGGTGGTTCAGTGTGAGGTCACACAACCAGATGGCATGCAGCCCACCTGGCACAGGAGGGTGCTCAGTAAACGGGAGCTGTGATCATTTTAACTCCTTCATGGGAAGGACAATGATGGGCCTCTCTCTGGGAGGCCAGGGCACGGTAGACCCCTTTCCACCGAAGTCTCCCCTTCTGGTGGTCTGGGGGTTCCGACAGCTGAGCCTGTGCGGTGAATGTAGAGAGAGAGGGCCAGGATGGAGCCAAGCTGCCCAGTCACACTTCCTGAAGGGTGGGGTTCCACCAGGGGCCAGGGCTCTCATCCCTGTCACAAAGCAACCAGGCTAAGAGGAAACTGAACTCACAGACCAACTGCCTTTCCTTCCCTTGTCTGTTCCTTCTTTTCTTCTTCTAAGAAGGACGTGAGACAACTCATCCCTGAATCATAGGCACCATGGATAAAAAGAGACGTGTGTGTGTTAGTTGCTCAGGTGTCAGACTCTTTGAACCCCATGGACTGCAGCCCGCCAGGCTCCTCTGTCCATGGGATTCTCCAGGCAAGAATCCTGGAGTGGGTTGCCATTTCCTCCTCCAGGGGATCTTTCCAACCCAAGGATCCAACCAAGGTCTCCTGCATTGCAGGCAGATTCTTTAACATCTGAGCTAAAAACAAAAAACAAAAAACAAAAAACCACAATGCAGCAAAAAGACAGAACCATGTAGCCTGTGGGAGAAAAGAAACCAGATAAAGGAACTCTATCCAAAATAGCCATCAAAATTTAAGTGCTTTTTTCTTCAGATGCAGTAAACCCACTTCTAGAAAGCCATCCTTAGGAAAGCCTAGAACAGCCTAGGGCTGAAAGCTGGAAATCATCTGAGTATCTTTTAGTGGGGAGGCTGTTATGATATGTACATTATGTTATGATTGATATGGCCAATGGTGTATTATGTAGCCACACACACACAATGAGGGAGAGAAAGAGAGATTATTTTTTTAAGTTAAAATCTTTTGTTTTACTAGATTTTTAAAATTTAATATTAATTTATTTGGCTGCACTGGGTCTTAGTTGCAGCCGTTGGGATATTTCATTGTGATGGACGGGCTCTCTAGCTGCGGCTCACCAGATTAGCTGCTCTGCAGCACGTGGGATCTTAGTTCCCTGACCAGTGACTGATCCCATATCCCCTGCGTTGCAAGGCAGATTCTTAACCACTGGACCACCAGGGAAGTCCCGAGAGATATTAATGTCGCAAAAGCTAAAGGTGGGTGATTTGGATAATGATAATGTTTGATTGGGTCCATATAACATTTTTTTTAAAGTGTGAACAACATTAAAAAAAAGCAAGTGATTGTTAAACACCCAGATTTCAGGTAGCTCTTGGTTTCCATTCCTCCTGGGCACCAAATCCTAGAGCCAAGGAGCAGCTGCCCCCTCTAGAGGTTTGTATCCCCCTGCCAGTCTCCGCTACTCCCTGTTACCTCCCTGGCCCTGAGTCTGGGGTCGGGACAGTGGTCACTGCCCTTGTATTACAGTTTCTCAGTGAAATATTGCACTATTTTCTGTCTTTGTCAAAAACAGAGAAACAAAAGGCAGACTTTGAGCCATGTGTCTCAAAGAAAATGAGACGGAGCCTATTTATTTGTGAAAAGCAAGACTGCTTCTGAGTTTCACTTGCAAATCCTGGGGCAATTCATTTATTTATTGTTTAGTATTATACATTATGTATTATTGATGTTGATACATTACCTACCTGCCCCCATGGGGTCGCACAGAGTCGGACACGACTGAAGCGACTTAGCAGCAGCAGCAGCACCCTTGATTAATACACTAGTAACATGATTCTTTTTTTCCCCCCTTCGGTTAAAAAGACAACAGCCACAAAATTAAAACGAATTCCTTCTGCGTATATTTGTATACACAGTGCGTGCGTGTGTGCTAAGTCACTTCAGTCGTGTCCGACTCTGTGCGACCCCATGGACTGCAGCTGCCAGGCTCCTCTATCCATGGGATTCTCCAGGCAAGAATACTGGAGTGGGTTGCCATTCTCTTCTCCAGGGGGATCTTCCCGACCCCAGGATCGAACCCATGTCTCTTAGGTCTCCTGCATTGGGAGGTGGTTCTTTACCACTAGCGTCAGCTAGGAAGCCCCTGTATATGGGGACACACACCAAATGACAACAGTGATTACCTAGACTTAAGGAAGACCTATCCATTTTTATATTATATACTTCTAATGTTTCCTCTTTCTTAGAACAAACATATAGTTTTGTAATTTTTTTTTTAAAAAAAGGTTATACTTAAAAAGTGATAAGTGAAAACTCTTGGCTGAGGGAAACTTTCACAAGAGGTTGTAAGACTTATCTTTCATTATCTTGGCAAGCCTGGGGAAAATGTGGTGGAACCTGAGCAACTAGAACGCCCACAGGAAAATACACCTTTTCTGTCCTAAGCACCAGGAAGAACCTGTACTAGGGAAGGGAAGATAGCTACCAGCTACTGGAAAGTGACTGCCAGACGCTGGGCACTCTGGTTGGCCTACCCTACAGAATTCTCGTGCCAGTTTGGGGGGTGGTGTTAGCATTCTTCCTCCTTTTTTTTTTTTTTTTTTTCTGGCTGCATCTTATGTCTTGTGGGATTCCCGACCAGGGATCAAACCAGGACCCCTGGCAATGAAAGTGCAGAGTCCTAACCACTAGACCACCAGGGAATTTCATTTCCTCCCATCCTCCCATTTTTAAAAGCGGTTTTATTCACGTGTACATTATATGCCATTGAATTTGCCCTTTGTAAATGCAATGATTTTCACTTTTTTGTTGAAAAAAGTCACCTTTTCAATGATTTTTAGCAAATTTATATGTCTTGTGGGATTCCCGACCAGGGATCAAACCAGGACCCTTGGCAATGAAAGTGCAGAGTCCTAACCACTAGACCACCAGGGAATTTCATTTCCTCCCATCCTCCCATTTTTAAAAGCGGTTTTATTCACGTGTACATTATATGCCATTGAATTTGCCCTTTGTAAATGCAATGATTTTCACTTTTTTGTTGAAAAAAGTCACCTTTTCAATGATTTTTAGCAAATTTACAAATGTACCAGCTTCACTGAAATTCAATTTTAGAACATTTCTATCACCCCAAAAAGACCTTGATGCAAATTCGTGGTCACTCCCCATTCCCAAGTCCCACTCATCTGCTTTCTACCGCTCATCTGCTTCCTACCATTTCCACCTTTTCTGGACATATCATATAAATGAAATCAGACAATGTGTGGTCCTTTTGGCCTCTTTCACCAGATATGGTTTGAGTTTCATTCATGGTGTCGCCTGTATGAGCACTTTGTTCCCTTGTAGAGCCAAATAGTGCTCTCCTGTATGGAGAGGCCATAGTTCACTCACCAGCTGATGGACGTTTGTTGTTTCCACCTCTTGACTGCTGTAAGTCATGCTGCTATGAATGTTCCTGTACAAGCCTTTGTGGGGTATGTACCTTCATTTCTCACGGGTAGCTACCTAGGAATGGAATTGCTGGGTCGTATAGTAGATGTACGTTTACCTTTTTAAGAAACTGCCTAACTGTCTACCACCATGGCTGCACCATTTTATATTCCTCCCACCTGTATGAGGCTCTGGTCTCTCTTGCCAGCCCTTTGCGCTTGAAGAGTCTTCAGACGGAGCTGGGAGGAGATAGACTCGCCAAAGTCACACAGCAGGGAGTGGCAGAATGGACTTTGAACCCAGGTTGACCTGACTCTACGGGCTGTCTCTACCCTGGTCTGCTCACGTGAGCGGACTTGCACAAAGTGCAGGGGCTGGAGACTGTAAAGAGGTTGATCTCGGGGGTCTGCCAGGCTGGGGTTCCAGGAAGGAGAACCCGGAAGAGGGACTTGGAGAGGGCCCCGCAGCAGGCGCCGCCTCAGGCCTCCACTAGGGGGCGCGGGGCTCCGGCCGGGGCGGGTGGTGGGCCTCTGCCAGAGAAGGCCGCCCTGGGCCCGCCAGCCTGGCCTTGGCCTTCACCAGGACACAGCGCCGGGCACCGAGTGGCCTTCTCTCCGCCCCAGCCTGCATTTCCAAGCAGCCACGCCCCTCCCAGACCTTCTGCTTCCCTGTTTGGGCCTGGATATGTCCCCTTTTAACGGCTTCGCTGATGGCTCAGGGGGTCGAGAATCCATCTGCGACGCAGGAGGCCCAGGAGATGCGGGATCAATCCCTGGGTCGGGAAGGTTGCCTGGAGGAGGAAATGGCAACCCACTCCAGTATTCTTTCCTGGAGAATTCCACGGACAAACGAGCCTGGCGGGCTACAGCCCAAATATTAGGACGCGATGGAGCAACTAAGCACGCGTGTCCCCCTTTCCCCCATCCTTGGCCTCCATGGGAGGAAGGATGGGCTCTTCTGCCCCAGCCCCAGGGCCTCCACCTCTTTCTGCCAACTTCAGGGTTCACATGAGACCCTAGAGTACCGAAGGAAGAGACAAGGTCCATCTGCTCTTGGTCTTGCCTCAAGATGGATGTCCAAGGAAGTGGGACCTCTCCATCTCAGAGCGGGTTGGCCAGCAGGTGGCGCAATAGCCCCTGTGGTCCTCACTCCCTCACCCATGACTCACCTTCGTAGAACGACTGCTCTGGCCCCAGAAGGCCGCCCCGTGGACAAGGCAGCCCCATAGACCACCCATCCCCTTTGCAAATGATCTGGAAAAAGGGAGGAAGAACAAGGTGTGCATTTATTGGGCACCAACTACATGCTGAAGCTCTTTCATTCTTTTGACCCTCATAACATCCCTGAGCGGGGAAGGCAATGGCACCCCACCCCAGTACTCTTGCCTGGAAAATCCAATGGACGGAGTAGCCTGGTGGGCTGCAGTCCATGGGGTCGCTAACAGTCGGACAGACTGAGCGACTTCACTTTCACTTTTCTCTTTCATGCATTGGAGAAGGAAATGGCAACCCACTCCAGTATTCTTGCCTGGAGAATCCCAGGGATGGGGGAGCCTGGTGGGCTGCCATCTATGGGGTCACACAGAGTCGGACACGACTGAAGTGACTTAGCAGCAGCAGCAGCAGCAACATCCCTGAGAATTAAACCCTCAGCTTTCCCCTGAGAAAACAGACTCATAGGTCAAATAGCTCACCCCACATCTCACGTACTAGATGGTAAAGCTCTGTTTCATCTATCGCACTCAGTAAACTTAACGGGTAGGTGGTGCCTGGGAGAGTGTCAGGCATGCCTTTCCCACTGTGTGACATGGGGAAAATAACTCAGCCTTGCTGAGTTGCAGCTGCCCCATCTGTAAAAGGGGGCTACCAGACCAATGTGTGCAGATGAGATGAGATCCCCACTTGAGGGTTTCGCATGGGGCCTGGCCCTGGCAGGGATGAGCAAAGAGATGGTTAGATTATTTCATGGGACTGGGAAATTTTCCAGGCTAGTGATCAGAGCCTGCTAGTTTCCAGTCTCCTCTAGCCCCCTGGAAGTGTTGCTATTTTTGATGTTTTGATCTTCTGCCATTTGGGTCTGTCCCCAACCACTTCTCAGGAGACAGACGAAGGGTAGAAACCCCAGAGGATCTGAGAGTCTTGCTCTTCTGGGGCAACCCCCAAATCCACTGCTGACTGCCCAGCCTCAGGGGGCAAATTCCAGCTGGCATGATGGACCCTAGGAGAAAAATGTCTAGGGTCCCCAAGCCTCCTTCTGCCCTCCCTCTTCATTGCTGCCTCCCTAGAGCCTTGCCCATCCTTCAAGGCCATCAGGCATCCCCCTCTAGGCAGCCTCCTCACGAGTCTGCCAGCCCTTGTGGCTCAGTGCTCAAGGCATTGTGGGAGCCAGAGGCCTGGGAGCTCTGCCCAGGGAAGGAGCAGGGGTCCCCTGGGGACAAGCCCTGGCTGGCACGATTCAAACTGTGGTCTCCCTGCAGAGGAGGCGCTATGGACGACTCGGGCCGACGGGCGCGTCCGCCTACGCATAGACCCCATCTGCTCGCAGACTCCCCGCACTGTTCATCAGATGTTCTCCACGACTCTGGACAAGTATGGGGACCTCATTGCTATGGGCTTCAAGCGGCAGGGTGTGTGGGAACACATCTCCTACACTCAGTACTATCTGCTGGCCCGCAAAGCCGCCAAGGGCTTCTTGAAGGTGAGGAAGCCGCCCAAGGCCTGATCTCTCCACTCCCTAGCCCTGCCCTCAGTTCTGGCCTTCACAGACTTCCTTCCGATACCCCACTGGGCAAGCCCTTAGACAGGATCACTGTAAAACCGTCCCACTCATTGAGCTAATGGTCCATTCTGGCCTGGGGCTGAGGGTTTACGTTCATTGGACCCTTACTATGTGCCAGGATGTGGCACAAGCTTCTCGTTTGTCGTCCCGCTCGAGGGGGGCTGGGAAGTCTGGTGCACTGGGCTGAGGGGTGGGCTCCTCGGGAAGGCCTGGGAGGGTTAGCAAGGGCTGTTGAGTGGCTGGTCCCCCAGAGCACACTCTGACCCTGGGAGGTGGTCCCTGAGGTGGGCCGGCAGAGTCCCCTGCTGTCTGGAAGTGGGGGCTGGTGAGAATGAGAGGCCCCTTTCCTGCTGGTTGACCCGGCGTGTCTACCTTTGGCCTGGAGCTCGGCCTGGAGCGGGCCCACAGCGTGGCCATCCTCGCCTTCAATTCCCCGGAGTGGTTCTTCTCAGCAGTGGGCGCAGTCTTTGCAGGGTGAGTGGCTGAGGGAGGGGCAGAGTCTCCAGTGGGTTGGAGGGGGGCAGAGAGTGAAGAGAGGCTCGTTATCTCTTTTTAGGGGCCCCCCAACCCCTCCCCAACATCCCATCTCTTCCCTGGGGCCCTCTCCAGACCCGCTTTTGTCCCCTTCTGCCCAGGGCAGCTGTGCTGAGCTGCCTGGCTGGCCATGGGAGCTCTCTGGCACCAGGGGCTGTGGGTGTGTTGGGCAGGGGTTGGGGCTGAGGGGGTGGGCTGCTGTACCTGCCCAGATACACATCCTCCTGGGTCTCTGACAGTGGCATCATCACCGGCATCTACACGACGAGCTCCCCTGAGGCCTGCCAGTATATCGCCTATGACTGCTGTGCCAACATCATCATTGTCGACACACAGAAGCAGCTGGAAAAGATCCTGAAGGTTTGGAGGAAAGGGGGCAGCAGCCACAGGGGTCAGGCTAGGCATCATCACAGACCTCCACCTTTCCTGCCAGAGTCACCCATCATCCTCAACAGCAACCCTCCCCGGCACGCACACATCAGCACAGCAGGGCAGTGGCTGCTGACCCATTTGTCGGGTCTGAAAACTGAGGCCCAGGAAGCTCAAGGAACATACCCCTCATCCCCCACAGCCAGCCCATGGGCCTCCATGGTTTTCCCTTCAGGGAAGGGTTGAGTGCCCTGAGGGTGGTTCAGGGCGCTGACACGTGGGCGCCCACGTCTGAGTCTTGGGGAATGGGGGTACGGGCTGCCACAGGGTGGGGCTTGGGCCAAGCCAGAGCAAGGGCTGCAGCGTCTCCTAGAGACCCTAGGGGTAGGAGCTCAAAAGTGCCCCTTGGGGCAGCTGGCACCTTTCTGGAGCACTGATGCCTCCATTTAAGGCCCCTTCCTGACTGACCCTGTCGCATGAGCACCATGCCGGCATTCAGTGGCCTGAGGACACCTCTGTGCCCTAGCTGTACCCAACAGCCTGCAAAGCCCTCCGTGGCTCCTGGCATCTCAGAGAGGCTTCCTCCGGGTTGACTCTGCCCCGGTTCCAGAGCTGTCACCTGGACCTCAGTGCCCCCCTGTACCTGAGGACAGGAGAAGCGGTCTCCAACCTCCTGGGACAGTGGGACCTGGAGCCCCGGACTGGCCAGACTAGATGGCCTCCCTCAGCTCAAGTGGTGAAGGCCTTTTCTGTCTCCACTCCTCTGAACCCCGTGTTTCCAGGGTTCCCTCATTGTGTGAGCTTCTGTTCTATCTGACTCGGATCAATGCTTGAGTTGGGGAGAGGCGGTCTGGGTGCAGAGGAGGGTGTCCGGAGTGAACTGCTCTGAGAGGCTGCGGTGAGCCTGGGCCGTGCTTAGCACCCCCTTCCTTGCCCTCCCCAGGCACTCAGGCCCTTCACTTAACAGAATGCCCCAAGTCACTTCAGTTGTGTCCTACTCTCTGCAACACTATGGATTGTAGCCTGCCAGGCTCCTCTGTCCATGGGAATTCTCCAGGCCAGAATACTAGAGTGGGTAGACTTTCCCTTCTCCAGGGGATCTTCCCAACCCAGGAATCGAACTGGGACCTCCTGCATTGCAGGCGGACTCTTTACCAGCTGAGCCACAAGGGAAGCCCTCACTTGATAGAAAGGTGACAAATATTTAGAGAATAGTGCACAGCAGGGGTGTCCCAGGCCCCTAGGACTCAGTGGGGCCCTGATTCACTCAGGTTTAGATTCTTCGTAGATGCCAGAGGCCCCTGACCCAAGTTCCCCCCAGGCCAGCTTTCCCGGAGACCCTAGTGTTTAAGATTCCTTGAGAACCAAGCTGGCAGGAGCCTCAGCTGCTAAGTAGCAAAGGTTAATTCGCCTCCTCAGCCTCGCCCAAGGGAGTCACACACCCCTCAACATGGGCNTCTTCGTAGATGCCAGAGGCCCCTGACCCAAGTTCCCCCCAGGCCAGCTTTCCCGGAGACCCTAGTGTTTAAGATTCCTTGAGAACCAAGCTGGCAGGAGCCTCAGCTGCTAAGTAGCAAAGGTTAATTCGCCTCCTCAGCCTCGCCCAAGGGAGTCACACACCCCTCAACATGGGCTCTCAGAGTGGGGAGGGTGGCAGAGCCATAAAACGCCCCATAGGGGTTTCCCTGGTGGCCCAGGGGGTAAGACTCCATGCTTCCAGTGCAGGGGGCGCGGGTTCCATCTTTGGCTGAGGAACTAAGACCTCACATGCTGCGTGGCCAAAAAAAGAATTTTTTGAATTAACAAAGCTCCCCCCCCCAGCCAACAGATTTTGCCCCCTCCCACAGGGAGACAACGCCCTCTGCATAGACGGTTGATCTGATCCAAGTGCCCTCCCCCTGCCCCATTTACCACTGAAGAAACTGAGGCCCAGACCTACTGAATCAGAAATGTCCCCCCTAGTTAATCACTTAAAATTTGTGTTCTGAAACTTTCCAAACAAACATAAATAGAGAGAAGAGTATAGTGGACCTTCATGGAGTGATCATCCAGATTTAATAATCATCAATGGTTTTTCATCACACCCATCAGTATGAAGTATTTGAAGGCAAATCTCTGATATCACAGCATTTCACCCCCTAAATAGCTCAATATTTATAAAATATAAAACAGTTTCTTCATGACAGCAACTTTATCACCTGTATTTACACTAGTCAAAGAATTCTTTCCTATCATCTAATACCGACAATGTGTTTTTCCAGGCAATTCGTTTGAATCAAGATCTCAACCAGGCCCATGTGTTGCATTTGGTGGTGTCTCTTAAGAATTTTTTAACTCAAAACAGAGCCCCCACCTTTTGGCCTGTACTATAGACCAGTGCGGTCCAGGACCAGTCCCTTTTGTCCTGTACCATAGACCAGTGCGGTCCAGGACCAGTCACATCACCTGGGAACTTAGTTTCAGAACCCACCCAGACCTACGGATTCTAAACAACAGGGTGTGGGGCCCACGCCTCCTGGTGATTCTGACACAGGCTCAAGTGTGAGAGCCTCTGTCATAGACATGCTGCAGAAACTAGGTCAGCCGTCCTGAGCTGTTGCGTAGCTTGTCCCTGTAACCTCCACACTTTCTGTTAAATTGCAAGCTTTGATGCCCTTCAGATTAGATGCTAATTGGCAAAAACGCCCATAGGTGGTGCTGTGTACTTCCCATTGCCCAGCTTCAAGAGGCACGTGATGTCGGGTAGTACCGCTTATACTGATGCTGAGCTTCATTCCCTGGGTTCGGGGGGCCACCTGCTCATACACTGCAACGTTCCCCATCACTCTCCACTGATGAACTTTGCCTGAATTAATTATTACTGAATACATGAGCCATGGGAAAACACTGGTGTTCTAATTGATCAGCCAGGATTCTTTTCCAAAGAAAGAACTTTCTCTCATCACCTGAGGCTCTTTGCTACCTGAAACACCCTGTTTATACAAAGTAGATGTGGTAGATAAAAAAACGGGCCTATGGTGGTGACCTTTCCATGCATATTTGAATGAATGTGCATTCTTCAGTTGGTTGGGTAGAATAAATGTTCTATAAATGTTAATAATGTGAACTTGATTGATATGTTGTTTAACTCATCTATATCCCTGTTAATTTTCTATCTGTTCTATTGCTAACAAATACTGAGGGTTGAAATCTCAATTATTATTGAGGATTGTTTATTTGTCCTTTTAAATCTGGTTTTGCTTTGTGTATTTTGAAACTCTGTCATGTACTCACATAGTTATGTTGTTATGTCATCTGGATGACTCAACCCCTCTATCATTAAGAAATGTCCCTCTTTACCTCTGAGAACTATTCTTCCAAAGCTACTTTGTCTTATATTAATATAGCCACTGCAGATTTCTTCTGATCAGTGTTTGCATGGTATATATTTTTGCATTGTTTCTCTTTTAACCCACATATGTCCTTATGTTTAAAGCAAGTCTCTATAGACAGCGTATAGTTGAGTCATACTTTTTATCTAGTCAGACAAAATTGTCTATAAAACTACCACTTGGTTCTTTCCTATTTGTTCTTTGATCCTATCCATCCCTTGATCCTCTTCTCCTCTCTCATGATTTCTTTTGAATGGAGTTTTTAGTTTTTGTTTTATTTTTGAGTATTCCATTCTATGGGTTTCCCTGGTGGCTCAAAATTCTCCAAGCCAGGCTTCAACAGTACGTGAACCATGAACTTCCAGATGTTCAAGCTGGTTTTAGAAAAGGCAGAGGAACCAGAGATCAAATTGCCAACATCCGCTGGATCATCGAAAAAGCAAGAGAGTTCCATAAAAACATCTATTTCTGATTTATTGACTATACCAAAGCCTTTGACTGTGTGGATGACAACAAAAATGTGGAAAATTCTTAAAGAGATGGTAATACCAGACCACTGGCCTGCTTCCTGAAAAATCTGTATGCAGGTCAGGAAGAAACAGTTAGAACTGGACATAGAACAACAGACGGGTTCCAAATTGGGAAAGGAGTACGTCAAGGCTGTATATTGTCACCCTGCTTATTTAACTTCTATGCAGAGTTCATCATGAGAAATGCTGGGCTGGAAGGAGAACAAGCTGGAATCAAGATTGCCAGGAGAAATATCAATAACCTCAGATATGCAGATGACACCACCCTTATGGCAGAAAGTGAAAAAGAACTAAAAAGCCTCTTGATGAAAATGAAAGAGGAGAGTGAAAAAATTGGCTTAAAATTCAGCATTCAGAAAACTAAGATCATGGCATCTGGTCCCATCACTTCATGGCAAAAAAATGGGAAAACAGTGGACACAGGGAGAGACTTTATTTTGGGGGGCTCCAAAATCACTGCAGATGGTGACTGCAGCCTTGAAGTTAAAAGACACTTGCTCCTTGGAAGAAAAGTTATGACCAACCTAGAGAGCATACTAAAAAGCCAAGACATTACTTTGCCAACAAATGTCCATCTAGTCACGTATGGATGTGAGGGTTGGACTATAAAGAAAACTGAGCACTGAAGAACTGATGCTTTTGAACTGTGGTGTTGGAGAAGACTCTTGAGAGTCCCTTGGACTGCAAGGAGAGCCAACCAGTCCATCCTAAAGGAAATCAGTCCTGAATATTCATTGGAAGGACTGATGCTGAAGCTGAAACTCCAATACTTTGGCCACCTGATGTGAAGAACTAGCTTATTTGAAAAGACCCTGATGCTGGGAAAGATTGAAGGTGGGAGAAGGGGACAACAGAGGATGAGATGGCTGGATGGCATCACTGACTCAATGGACATAAGTCTGAGTGAACTCTGGGAGTAGGTGATGGACAGGGAGGCCTGGTGTGCTGTGTGGTCCATGGGGTTGCAAAGAGTCAGACACAGCTGAGTGACTGAACTGAACTGAACTAGCTTATGGAAGCAGATGAAAAGTGAAAGTGAAAGTGTTAGTCACTCAATTGTTTTCGACTCTTTGCAACCCCATGAGCTATATAGCCCGCCAGGCTTCTCTGTCCAGTGGATTCTAAGGCACAAATCCTGGAGTGGGTTGCTATTTCCTTCTGCAGGGGGTCGACCTGACCCAGGGGTTGAACCCAGCTCTCTTGCATTGCAGGCGGATTCTTTACTGTCTAAGCTATCAAGGAAGCCCATTCAAGGAAGCAGATGGGGAAGCATCAGAGTGTAGGTTCCTATCATTGATCATATACGATATAGAAAGTTTCGGAATCTAAAATTGTGACACATTCCTCTTGCCAGGGGCTGTGCTAATCACTCTGTGTATTGCATTAGGTAGAGGGCTTTCTTAACCACTGTGCTGTGCTTAAGAATCAGTCAGCAAGAATACTGGAATGGGTTGCCATGCGTTCTTCTAGGGGATCTTTCCATTCTAGGAATCGAACCCAGGTCGTCTGCGTAGCAGGCAGATTCTTTACCATCTGAATCACCAGGGAAGCCCTCTTCAACCACTGCCACCAGCTTTAAGCACCTTTACCCATGAACACTGCCCTACAATAATACTGGCCCAAGGCCCTTCTCTACCCTCCTCCTTCCCACCACCTCACCCCCCAGCAAAGGTTCACAGTTGACTTAGGACAGCAAGTGGGTAAACAAAGGCTCCAGGACTTTGCAGCACACACAGGAGTCTGGGAGCTGCCTGGTACATGGTGACCCAGCCTGGGAATTGGCAAGGAAGAGGTGGACTGGAAAAGGAAGGAGAGCCAGTTTTAATCCTGAGGTTGGAGGCAGCTTGAAAGTGATTTGCAAGGCTGGCTGGACTGGGGCTGAGGAAGGCTAGGGAGCATGGTGTGTGTGTGTGTGTGTGTGTGTGTGTGTGTGTGTGTGTGNGGTTGATCATAACTTTCCTTCCAAGGAGCAAGCGTCTTTTAATTTCATGGCTGCAGTCACCATCTGCAGTTTTTTGGGAGCCCAAGAAAAGAAAGTCTGTCACTGTTTCCATTGTTTCCCCATCGATTTGTGATGAAGTGATGGGACCAGATAACATGATCTTCGTGTTTTCTGAATGTTTTGCTTCACGCCAACTTTTTGTTTGGGAAATTAAATAGATAGTCTTGTTTAGGCTTCAGAGACAAAGCAGAGCAGCCCTCTGATCTTGCCTCTAACCTGCCGGGACACTGCCCAGACTGTGAGTGACTGTGAGTGACTGTCTGCTGGGAGTGCAAAACCTGCAGCAACTTGGATACGATGGGGGAGGAGTCTGGAGATTGTTGAGCCCCTGGAGGGGGCCTGGGCAACCAGGTCCCAGCCTTAGCAAACATCCCAAGTTTTACAAGACAAAACCAACATCATAAACAGTAAACCAGGCTTGCAATTTGGTCACAAATTGATGATGATATCAGTTTGCCTGCATCCTGGGATTATAAGCAGGAAGCCTGAACTGCAGTCTTGAAAGTCTCACCCATGGAGTAGACACACTGCCTGAGACGCTTGCCCAGCTGGGACTCCGGACTTCCCAGCACTGACTGAGTCTGGGTGCTGGTCAAAATCCAATTTGGTGATGTATCCACTGCTCTTTCCATTACTCTTTTTAAAAAAATGTTAGTATATTGAAAGTAAGCTAGATCATTCTCTAATAAGTATTGGTAATATTTATTTGTATAGAACGAGTGCTTTATTTTGTTAACAAATCCTTTGAAGCTGAGATGAAAGTGAAAACTTCCAGCAAAATATTAATTGGCACTGTGAGCAGGATTTGTGAGGCAAAATACCACTCTTTAAGAAAAAAGAGATTAAGGTAGATGAAGTTTTTATTCCCAGATGGGAAGATTCACCTTATTGCCTTATTGTTAGCTAGTGAATGGGATGTATTCACTGGGTTATGTGCTTCACTTCAAAGCTTTACAAGTTATAGAATGTGTGTGGCTTGCGCAAATTGAAGAAGGATAGTGTGACGCGCTGGGGGAGAGGCTGGATCCTTTCTGCCGACCACTAGGTACATGAAGCTAACTTAAAATTGTCTGAAGAAAAGTTACAATTGGAAAAAAGAATTATGCGATTTCTGAGTAGGACTGTCCATGTTACAACGCCAAAATTGCACTTTAGTGGGTCAAGTTTTCACATTTTACATCGGCCCTTCCCTGAGCCTGCCTGTGTCTCTGACAGCGTTCCCCACTCCTGTTTCTTCCTTTTTCTTTTGTCCTGCTGGGGCCTCACACCACTCCCCACTGCCTCTGTCTCCCTTTGGGACAGCTCACCTCCTTCTAACTCTCTCTGTCTCTCAGGGAAGAGGGGAAGCTCAACTTCCTCCATACCTTCCTCCACTCTAGCAAAGTTTTTTTCCTGCCCCTGTTATCAGAGTCAATTTGAGCACTATTTGGTCTACATTTTAGCTATAAAACTTTGATTACAGAAAGAAAAGGTGACGTTTTGACCCTGGCTGGCCATGATATTCTTTAGACTCTGGAGAAAACTGGTTAAATGCTTTTTTTTTCTTTGAAAGTGCAAAACCGGTTTTTTTGCATATGCAATTAAAAACAGCTAGCTTTTTACAAAGGCCTGCCTAGAAAAAAGCTTGAAGTTAAGGTTTTTTTTTTTTTTTTNTTCCTCTAATCTATGTAAATGAAACTATTTGTATGGTGATCTGCTCTTCTTCAAGATTCAAGTTAATCATTTTATGGCCCGAGATAAACCATTTGGAGCCAAGCTTATCCCAAAATACATCTTATGGGTGAGGGGCCTGGTGCCATTCTAAGTTTTAAGACATTCCTTTCTTTCATTAACAGACTGCTGGTGACTATATAACATCCAGCTAAAGACTAGCAGGGGGGTACTCTATCTGCCCCTTTCTGATGCCTATGTCAAAAGCTTTCTCTGTCTCCTTTATACTTTAATAAAACTTTGTTACACAAAAGCTCTGAGCGATCAAGCCTCGTCTCTGGCCCCAGATTGAATTCTTCTTTTCCGGGGGGCAAGAATACCGGCGTCGTAATTCAACAACAACCTTTCAGGTCTATATGTTGTTATTGTTGTTTAGTGTCTCAGTCTGTCTGACTCTTTGCCACTCCATGGATGCAGCACGCCAGGCTTCCCTGTCCATCACCAACTCCCAAAACTTGCTCAAATTCATGTCCATCGAGTCAGTGATGCTATCCAACCATCTCGTCCTCTGTCATCCCCTTTTCCTCCCTCCTTCAATCTTTCCCAGCATCAGGGTCTTTTCCAAGGAGTCAGTTCTTTTCATCAGGTGGCCAAAGTATTGGAGTCTCAGCTTCAGCATCAGTTCTTGCAATGAATATTCGGGACTGATCTCCTTTAGGATGGACTGGTTGGATCTCCTTGCAGTCCAATCAGGGTCTTTTCCAAGGAGTCAGTTCTTTTCATCAGGTGGCCAAAGTATTGGAGCTTCAGCTTCAGCATCAGTCCTTCCAATGAATATTCAGGGTTGGTTTCCTTTAGGATGGGCTGGTTTGATCTCCTTGGTGCCCAAGCGACTCTCAAAAGTCTTCTCCCAAAACCACAGTTTGAAAGCATCAGTTCTTCAGTGCTCAGGCTTCTTTATGGTCCAACTCTCACATCCATACATGACTACTGGAAAAAGCATAGCTTTGACGATACAAACCTTTGTCGGTAAAGTAATGTCTGTACTTTTTAATACACTGCCTAGGTTTGTCACAGTTTTTCTTCCAAGGAGTGAGTGTCTTTTAATTTCATAGCTGCAGTCACTGTCAGAGAAAGCAATGGCAACCCACTCTAGTACTCTTCCCTGGAAAATCCCATAGACAGAGGAGCCTGGTAGGCTGCAGTCCATGGGGTCATGAAGAGTAAGACACGACTGAGCAATTTTACTTTCACTTTTCACTTTCATGCATTGGAGAAGGAAATGGCAACCCACTCTAGTGTTCTTGTCTAGAGAATCCTGGGGATGGCGAAGCCTGGTGGGCTGCCGTCTATGGGGTCACACAGAGTTGGACACGACTGAAGCGACTTAGCAGCAGCAGCAACAGCAGCAGTAGTGAGTGATTAAAGACAGCTGTGACAAGAAGGAGACAGCAAAGTAATACAACTCCAGTGTTTGTGACAGCCCAGGGCTTTGTGGCTCAGCTAGAAAAAAATCTGCCTGCAGTGCGGCAGACCTGGGTTTGATCCCTGGGTTGAGATGATCCCCTGGAGAAGGGAAAAGCTACCCACTCCAGTATTCTGGCCTGGAGAATTCCATGGACTGTATGGTCCATGGGTTCACAAATAGTCGGACACAACTAAGTGACTTTCACTTTACTTTCACTTTTCAGGGCAGTCCAGGCAGCACTAACCAACTGCCCCGGCTAGCTGGACTTTGGAGTGAGCTGTTACTAAGTAGGGTGATTCCATTAGGGAAAGTGCAAACTCGATTTCTAGGGGTTAATAGAAATCAATCAGGTTCCACAAACTTCTGCAGAGTTATTAGAAAATATGAGGATCAGCCATTAACAACATTCAAACCACTGACTAGAAAGAATGAAACAAGATTACAGAACAAGGCACAGACCTGAATTAGCTCTCTCTTAACCTCTGTCTTAACCTCTTTCAACTCTCGTAGTTGAGTGGACCCAATAGGTCAAGTCTGGTTTTTACAATTTGCTGAGCTTAATTCTTTGAATCTTGACTATTTAAAAGTCTCTCCATGTGTCACCTAGTGAAAACTGTTTGAGCTGAACAATGTGCTGTTTCATCTATTCTGCAGGGTCTGACCACTGTTTAGTAAAGGGGAAAATACATATACAATCTACTTCAGTGCTTCTCTAATGTTAATGGGCATTTGAATCATTGAGGGAGCAGGGTACAATGAGATGCAAAATAGCCTAGAGTAGCCTGAGATTCTTTGAAAAGCACTTGAATCTATCCCATCTGAACTGATATTATAGAGTATATCACAAATGTCAAAATATTGAAAGAAAACATGGAAGAATTTGTTTCAACATTTTTTTCCTTTCTACATAAGTTACAAATCCAAAATCATAATAGAAAAAAAATGAAAAAATATGACAAAAATCTAAATTTCCCCAAGGTAAAAAGTACTGTAATCAGGGCAAAACAGGAAAAATATTTGCATATGGAAAGGGATTGTTTCCCTTTTTAATGTTGAAATTTCTTCACTAAGAAAATGACTATCAACTTAGAAAAATTGTCAAATGACAGGAACAGTTCAAGGTCAATAGAAGGAAGGCTTACATATGAATCTATGCTCAATATCACTCATAGTTGAAGAAATAATATAAAAAGTAATTGAGATATACATATGTATATATAGATAAGAATAACTTTGATGATCTTAGAGGTAATATGCATTCTACCTCTAAGATCATCAAAGTTATTTATATGCTTTTTAATGTGAAACATTGTTGATGGGAGTTAATGAGAGTACAGGATAAAAACCATTACCACATCATGCTAGTAGACATGTAAACGGTTGCAGTGTAGTTGATGGGCAATTAAAATACATACAGCTTATGATTCAGTAAAGACCATGTCCAGAAATTTATCCTAAGGATTTATTTGCATATATGCATATGTGTTCCATGTCCAGTTCTAACTGTTGCTTCCTGACCTGCATATAGGTTCTCAAGAGGCAGGTCAGGTGGTCTTGTATGCCCATCTCTTGAAGAATTTTCCACAATTTATTGTGATCCACACAGTCAAAGGCTTTAACATAGTCAATAAAGCAGAAATAGATGTTTATATGCAGGTCAGGAAGCAACAGTTAGAACTGGACATGGAACAACAGACTGGTTCCAAATAGGAAAAGGAATACGTCAAGGCTGTATATTGTCACCCTGCTTACTTAACTTATATGCAGAGTACATCATGAGAAATGCTGGGCTGGAAGAAGCACAAGCTGGAATCAAGATTGCCAGGAGAAATCTCAATAACCTCAGATATGCAGATGACACCACCCTTATGGCAGAAAGTGAAGAGGAGCTAAAAAGCCTCTTGATGAAAGTGAAA
>SJYX01012790.1:67597-99638 GCA_006410675.1 Oreotragus oreotragus | reverse complement strand
AGCTGGAATCAAGATTGCCAGGAGAAATATCAATAACCTCAGATATGCAGATGAAACCACCCTTATGGCAGAAAGTGAAAAGGAACTATAAAGCCTCTTGATGAAAGTGAAAGAGGAGAGTGAAAAAGTTGGCTTAAAGCTCAACATACAGAAAACTAAGATCATGGCATCCAGTCCCATCACTTCATGACAAATAGATAGATGGGAAACAGTGGATACAGTGTCAGACTTTATTTTGGGGGGCTCCAAAATCACTGCAGATGGTGACTGCAGCCATTAAATGAAAAGACGCTTACTCCTTGGAAGAAAAGTTATGACCAACCTAGATAGCATATTCAAAAGCAGAGACATTACTTGCCAACAAAAGTCTGTCTAGTCAAGGCTATGAGTTTTCCAGTGGTCATGTATGGATGTGAGAGTTGGACTGTGAAGAAAGCTGAGCGCCAGTGTTGGAGAAGACTCTTGAGAGTCCCTTGGACTGCAAGGAGATCCAACCAGTCCATTCTAAAGGAGAGTCCTGAGTGTTCATTGGAAAGACTGATGCTAAAGCCGAAACTCCAATACTTTGGCCACCTGATGCGAAGAGTTGACTCATTGGAAAAGACCCTGATGCTGGGAGGGATTGGGGGCAGGAGGAGAAGGGGACGACAGAGGATGAGCTGGCTGGATGGCATCACCAACTTGATGGACATGAGTCTGAGTAAACTCTGGGAGTTGGTGATGTACAGGGAGGCCTGGCATGCTCAATTCATGGGGTCGCAAAGAATCGGACACGACTGAGCAACGTAACTGAACTGATGTCAGATCTTAGTTGCACCACTTGGGATCTTCGATCTCCACTGTGGCATGGGGAGCTCAACTCTTAGTTTTGACATGTGGGATCTAGTTCCCTGACCAGGGATTAAACCTGGGCCCTCTGCACTGGGAGAACAGAGTCTTAGCCACTAGACCCAGCAGAGAAGTCACTGCAATGTAGTATTTAAATAGTCATGTATCATTCAAAAGTTTTTTTAAAGAAAGGAAACATGTTCTGTTTTTGGTTTACCCACATATGTGCCGTTTCTGGCTCCCTTCATCCCTTCATGTCCTCCCCGAGTTTTCATCTGGTTCATCTTCCTTCCTCCTAAAGAACTTTCTTCAACATTTCTTGGAATACAAGTCCAAGGGCAATGCTTTCTGTCAGCTTCTCATTTTTGCCTTCATTTTTCAAAAGGTATTTTCATTTGGTTTAGAATTCAGGGTTGATGGGGTTTCTTTTTTTTCCCTTTTAGCTCTTTAAAGACTCCATCCCAATGTTTTCTACTTTGCATAACTTCTGATAAATAGTTAATACTTTCTTATCTTTGTTCCTTTCCACATGGTATATCTTGTTTCTCTGACCTCTTTTAAGATTTTTTCCTTTATCACTGGTTTTCAGCAATTAGATTGTGTCTTGGCATGGTTTTTCTGTGTGATTATCCTGCTTGGGATTCACTGGGAGTCTTGAGTTGATGGATTTATAGTTTTAATCAAATTTAGAAATTTCTCAGGCTTTTTTCAATTAAAAAATGTTTCCTGGGACTCCAATTACATGTATGTTAGGTTTCTTAGTTTTCTCCCCCATGTTAATTTACTCCAGTTTTTTTCTCTTTCTCAACTTCGTTTTGAAATTTTTGTTTAATGAAGCCTTTCAGGGCAGGTTTACATAGCTTTTCCTCTAAGGCTAATTTAGCCCCGTAACTAACACTTGTTGCTTCTGAAGTCTTTATTTCGTACCTCCTGAGGGCCCTTCATTCTGGCTGATGGAAACACAAATATCTCTGGCCCCGTACAAGCTCTTGTTTGTCTTCTAGCCCCAGCTATTGCTCTTCCTCCAGCATCTGTTCTTCCAGTTTCATGAAGTTTCACCTATGCCTGTGCGGATTCAGCTCAGTTCAGTCGCTCAGTCTGTCTGACTCTTTGTGACCCCATGAATCGAGCACACCAGGCCTCCCTGTCCGTCACCATTTCCTGGAGTTCACTCAAACTCACGTCCATCGAGTCAGTGATGCCATCCAGCCAGCTCATCCTCTGTCGTCCCCTTCTCCTCCTGCCCCTAATCCCTCCCAGCATCAGACTCTTTTCCAATGAGTCAACTCTTTGCATGAGGTGGCCAAAGTACTGGAATTTCAGCTTTAGCATCATTCCTTCCAAAGAAATCCCAGGGTTGATCTCCTTTAGAATGGACTGGTTGGATCTGCTTGCAGTCCAAGGGACTCTCAAGAGTCTTCTCCAACACCACAGTTCAAAAGCATCGATTCTTCGGCGCTCAGCTTTCTTCAGAGTCCAACTCTCACATTCATACATGACCACTGGAAAAACCATAGCCTTGCCTAGACGGACCTTTGTTGGCAAAGTAACATCTCTGCTTTTGAATATGCTATCTAGGTTGGTCATAACTTTCCTTCCAAGGAGTAAGCGTCTTTTAATTTCATGGCTGCAAGTCAATATTCTGCCAAAGACTCAAGAAGACACTAAAGAAGATTCGTCAAACCCTTTCTCTGCCAGTTCTCTCCTGTCTGGTATTCTATCTCACAAATTCTAGGCACCCCAGCTTTCCTGAACTCTGACCTCTGACACCTCAACTCAGTGAGATAACGGAGTCCTGATTTCCTCTACCCCTTCCTCTGTGCTTCTCTTTTCCATAGTTACACAGTCCTCTGCTCCGTTCAGCCAGGCCCCAGCTTGTCTGGCTTTCCTTTAATAGAAGTCATTCCCTGCCGCCTGTTTATTCCACCTTTGATGCTCCAAAGTTCTCATGATGGGAAATTGGGCATTAAGGGTGGCAGGTGTCCTGCTGTGTCAAAGGTCAGAACATCCTTTGCCACAAGGCGCCTGCCAGGCTGGCAGACACCTGGGATGGGGCTCTTCCTAAGAAGTGACCTTTATTTTTAATGAAACCCCACTTATTTTCTCTGTCCACACAGATCTGGAAACACCTACCACATCTGAAGGCAGTAGTGATATATAGAGAAGCTCCTCCGACGCGGATGCCCAGCGTGTACACGGTACGCGTAGAGGGGCCTGGGGGGCAGCGGGGGCCTGTGCGAGTCCACCCAGCTCACCAGGACTGCCCCCACTCTCCCACCTGGTGCAGATGGAGGAGCTGATGGAGCTCGGGAGTGAGGTGCCTGAGGAGGCCCTGGACATCATCATCAACGCCCAGAAGCCCAACCAGTGCTGTGCACTGGTCTACACGTCGGGCACTACTGGGAACCCCAAGGGTGTGATGCTGAGTCAGGACAATGTAGGACGGATGCCCAGATGTGTGGGGTGGGCTGAGGGTGGACCTGGGCAATGCCCTTGCCCCAGCAGCCCTCGAGGGGGCTCCTTCAGGCCCTCTGTTCAGGGATCTGAGATAAGTACGACGGCTCTTAAGTCTTGGTCCAGACTGAGCCCAGCAAAGTGGAGGGGGATGGAAGGGCAAGGCCTGGCCCAGAGGGGTTCCTGCAGAGATGCCCAGGAAGGTGTTCAAAGAACACTCCAAAGAAGTACCCCAAGCCCCTAGGGTGGCTCCAGGTGTGGGCACTTCCAGAGCTGACTTGAAGATACTGCCTGGGGCCCATCTGCCCATCCTCCAGATCACGTGGACAGCACGGTACGGCAGCCAGGCTGGTGACATCCAACCTGCGGAAATCCAGCAGGAGGTGGTGGTCAGCTACCTGCCTCTCAGCCACATTGCCGCCCAGATCTATGACCTGTGGACAGGCATCCAGTGGGGGGCCCAGGTCTGCTTTGCCGAGCCTGATGCTCTGAAGGTCGGTCTGCCTCTCTGTGTGCCCATGCGTGTGCTTGTGTCTGTGGGCCCTGTGCGAGCATTTGTGAGCCTGCCGGTCCCCTGTGTGTTCACAGCCTAAATCAGATGACCAAACAAGGGAACTCAATGATATTACATAAAGTGAAGTTGAGTCAGAGTGGTTCTGTGGGTCTGCAGCACCAGCAAGGACAGGCCACCCTCAGTGTAAGGATGGCCACGGATGGCCACAGCCCTGCCCTGCACCACGGTCTCACACACTACGCCTGCGCTTGGGCTCCTCCTTTTTACCGTGGGGAGCACATCCCCAGAAGCCCTCTAGCACTTCTTCCTCCCCCTACATTGGCCCCAATCATGTCCCACGTCCATTCCTCAACTAGTCACTGCTTGTGTGTGTGCGTGCTAAGTTGCTTTAGTCATGTCTGACTCTTTGCGACTCTATGGACTGTAAGCCACCAGGCTCCTCTGTCCATGGGGATTCTCCAGGCAAGAACACTGGAGTGGGTTGCCATGCCCTCCTCCAGGGGATCGTCCCAACTCAGGGACTGAACAGATTTAGCAGATGGGTTCTTTACCACTAGCGCCACCTGGGAAGCCCAGTCACCGCTTCGGGTGACCATGTCTGAGTTAGACTGATAGAAAAATCACTGCCACCAGGACTGGCTACCCTGGCACCTGAGCAACATCAGGGTTCTGTTAACAAAGAGGAGCGGGGAGGGGTGGCTGTTGAGCCCTAGCCAATAGTACGGGACGTGAGTTGCATGGTGTGCACCTGTGCGAGTGCCTGTGTGCAGGGGGCCTGCACAGGTGCACGCTGACTCTGGGGACAGGCCTCCTGGCTCCCAGCTGGCTCTCCCCCACAAGCCTGTCTCTCACTGGTGGTGAACAGGGGAGTCTGGTGAACACGCTGCGGGAGGTGGAGCCCACGTCCCACATGGGAGTGCCTCGAGTGTGGGAGAAGATCATGGAGCGGATCCAGGAGGTGGCGGCTCAGTCTGGCTTCATCTGGCGCAAGATGCTGCTCTGGGCCATGTCAGTGACCTTGGAGCAGAACCTCACCTGCCCGAGCAGGTATAGGGGGCCAGGGGACGAGAGGCCTGGGGAGGCAGCAGGGCTGGCTCATAACCCCGGGACACAACTTAGGATCCGAGAGGCCAGGCTTGTCCCGACCCCTTCACAGAGGTCCCATCAGTGGCTGGGCATGAGCCGCTGTTCTCCCAGATCCCACGGGAGACAGTAACCCCATCTTTGGGTTCTGACTGCAAGGACTGACTTGCTCCCTCTGGAGTAGCATTCACCTCCCTGGGAGCAGCTTCTGGCAGTCTCCTGAGGGGACTCCTGACTTCAGAAGGTGGCTCAAGTAAAGGCCACAGTGAGGGGGGCTTTTCCAGCCTTCTCAACATCCCAGTCTTCTGCCCACAGCCTTTTGATTGCTTTTAAATTCTCACCCAGTGCTGTAGGAGGGTCAACAGCATAAATCTGGCCTGTTCCAATTTGGAAATGTTTTCCACCACTAGTGTGTCTGTGAAACTGTATCATGTCACATCTGGTGTGTACACAGGTCTGTACCATTTCATTTGCGTGGATGTGAAAAGTAAATATGTATAAATGACTCCTTCAGTGGTTTCAAATGGGATCAGACACATGTGCTCACATGTCCGTGCGTACATACTTCAAGTGTCTACACGTGCATATTATTATGTGTGCACTTTTGTTCATCTGTGTTGTCATACACAGCTGAATCTGTTTTTCTGACTTCCCGCTCAAGATGTATTTGCACAAACCTATACATGCACAAAACACGTGTACATGCACAAAACATGTGTACACGCACAAAACATGTATACACCCATGTGTGCATGCATGTTCATAGGAAGGGCCAATATTGAAAATATTTAGTGATGGATTCAGCATCACCACTAACCAATCAGAGTACATAACTGAAATTGCCATTCAGGGTACCCACTGACCACCCCTCTCCCTTTTAATGCATGTGTGTGCATGTGTTGTCTTCTGTGAGTCATTCTCTCTCTCCCACCAGTGATCTGAAGCCCTTCACAACCCGACTGGCAGATTACCTGGTTCTAGCCAAGGTCCGCCAGGCGCTAGGCTTTGCCAAGTGTCAGAAGAACTTCTATGGGGCAGCCCCCATGACTGCGGAGACACAGCACTTCTTCCTGGGCCTCAACATCCGCTTATACGCAGGCTACGGCCTCAGCGAGACCTCAGGCCCCCACTTCATGTCCAGCCCCTACAACTACCGACTCTACAGGTATGTCCCCGGTTTGGGCAGAGACGCTGGCCTGAACATCTTTGCTGATGCCTGTCAATGCCTATCTGCTGATTAGGGCCCTGGGCCCAGACCTCTGGACCATGGATCCCTGAGTGCCAACAGCTCTGTCTTGGGCCAAGTCCCTTTGCCAGGCCTGAGTCTTGTGGGGGTGGTCCCTGTGACAGTGTCACATGGGTCTGTGGATATAAACAGCCTTGAAGCTCAGGGGCTCCCTGAGCAGGGTTCTGAGGGAGGAACATCCCTTTGTTCCCTCCCTCCAGTAGCATGGGGTATGTTAGAAGGTGTCCCAGCACTGTTGATGGCTCAGGCTCCAATTGCGATGGGAGCTGGTGGGGACTGGGCTAGTCCTCTGATGAACTGGGAAGGCAGTCAGCTCTGGGGAGTCAGTTGAAAGATTCTCTGTTGTACTTAAATATCTCCCCTCCATGCCTGCCCATCACAGCACTTGAAGTTATCCCATTAAGATTTTGCCCATTCATTTTCCTGAAAATGTTTAACTGGCCCTACCTCTTAGCTATGCTGCTGCTGCTAAGTCACTTCAGTCGTGTCCGACTCTGTGTGACCCCATAGACGGCAGCCCACCAGGCTCCCCCGTCCCTGGGATTCTCCAGGCAAGAAGACTGGAGTGGGTTGCCATTTCCTTCTCCAGTGCATGAAAGTGAAAAGTGAAAGTGAAGTCACTCAGTCGTGTCCAACTCTTAGTGACCCCATGGACTGCAGCCTTCCAGGCTCCTCCGTCCATGGGATTTTCCAGGCAAGAGTACTGGAGTGGGGTGCCATTGCCTTCTCCACTTTTAGCTATGAGGACCCTAAAAATCCTGGGAGGGGACATTCTAGCTGTCGATGAACACTGAGAGGTTGGGGGCCCCAGGGCTCCCTGTAGGGGCTGATCCAGGCTTTGGAGGAAACTGCTCCCTCTGACCATGTCTCCTGGCCTCTCGACACCCAGTTCCGGCAAGGTGGTGCCAGGCTGCCGGGTGAAGCTGGTGAATGAGGACGCAGAGGGCATCGGGGAGATCTGCCTGTGGGGCCGCACCATCTTCATGGGCTACCTGAACATGGAGGACAAGACGTGTGAGGCCATCGACACTGAGGGTTGGCTGCACACGGGAGACACGGGCCGCCTGGATGCCGATGGCTTCCTCTATATCACGGGGCGTCTCAAAGGTGAGTGCTGCCAGCTGGGTTCAAGGCTGTGGTGGGACGTGGAAGTAATTATACTGCCACCACTATTTATACCCACTATAAGTAATGAACTCTTAGTTAATGCCACATGCCTTGCCATCGATGAACACTTGAGAAGTTGGGGACCCCAGAACTCCCTATGGGGTTGATCCAGGGCTTGGAGGAACCTGCTCCCTCTGACTACGCCTCCTTGCCTCTCCACCCCCAGCTGCAGCAAGGTGGTGGGTGCCAGGCTGTCACAGAGCTGAGAGGTAGGGCCAGTTAAAGGTTTTTAGGTGAATGAATGAATGGCCAATGAAAAATAATGAACGAATGACATTGTTTTACTTACTATTGTCTCCTGTGGGAAAGATACTGCTATTACTCCAACCTAACTAATGAGGACAACCAGGGACGTTAAGTAATTTGCCCAAGGTCACACAGCTAATAAATGACAAAGCTGGAATTCAAATTCTCTCTGTAAACAAGGCAAGCCTTTCCAGAAAATTGGAGGACGTAATTTTGCGGGGGAGGGAAGGGTGGGGCATGCTGCTCGACTTGCAGGATCTTAGTTCCCCCACCAGGGACTGAACCTGGGCCCCAACAGTGAAAGCACTAAGTCCTAACTACAGAGACATGAGGGGTAGTATTTCATTTCTATATGCAAACATGGATATGATGCTGAGTAGAAAACAAATTAGACATAAAATTTAAAATAAAGCATGAAACTTCAAATGTCCCATGAGCAACTTGGCTCCCCCAGGGAAGAAAGCTGGGGACACCTCCGGGGAAGAGGTGCTTTATTTATGTTGCCCAATGCCTGCAGCATCCCTATGGGAACCTCACACCTCAATTTCCCAGGGGAAACTGAAGCTCGGTGAGTAGGTGAACACCTTTCTGGGAATCATGCAGGCAGGTGTGTGATCGAAACTGGGTCCTTCTGGCCATAGAGGGTCAGCTCTCCAGGCAGAGTCTGGGTGTACTTATCCTGAGCCCCTGGACTAAAGCCTATGTGGGGGGCCTGGCCTTGCCTCCTCAGAGTTAATCATCACGGCTGGTGGGGAGAACGTGCCCCCTGTGCCCATTGAGGAGGCTGTGAAGACAGAGCTGCCAATCATCAGCAACGCCATGCTGATTGGAGACCAGAGGAAGTTCCTGTCCATGCTGCTCACCCTGAAGGTGTGTCTGGGGGGTGGGGGAAGGAGCAGCAGGTGGGTGGTCTGTGGGCCTGGCCTCAGGCAGAAGCAACGTTTGGCCAAGACAGTGTGATGTCATAACCATATTCTGGAATAAGTAGTCAGTTCTTCCTGTACTATGGGGCAGCCGTGGCATACAGGAATCCCTTCTGCCCTGTTTTAGGGTTAGTAATGTGCTGTCTTGGTGATCCTGTGTTTTCTAGTACAGTCCAATGTACAAAGTGCTGTAGATTCCTCCCAGTTTGATGTCTGGTATCTGATTCTGGGGTAGTAGACGGGCCCAGAATTGCGGCCCCTGTTTTAAAAGACGATCTCATTGGCTGAGGTCATCTAAATCTCAGTCCTCCCTTCCTTCCACCTGCCCTAAGGGGCTCAAGCAGTCTGAGTAGCACGTGCTATTCATTCTAGAACCATCTCTCTGAAACAGCTCACAGTGATCCACATCTGTGACGATCAGCAGTGAGACCTCCTCCAAGGCCCGGGCACGCGGCCTGTGGAGTGAGGCTTGGTTCTGATATGTCTCTGGCTTTTCAGTGCACTCTGGACCCTGACACCTTTGAGCCCACGGATAATCTGACGGAACAAGCTATGGAGTTCTGCCAGAGGGTGGGCAGCAAAGCCACCACGGTATCTGAGGTTGTGAGGAAGAAGGATGAGGCCGTGTATCAGGCCATCGAAGAAGGGATCCAGAGAGTCAACATGAATGCAGCTGCACGACCCTACCACATCCAGAAGTGGGCCATTCTTGAGAGGGACTTCTCCATTTCAGGTGGAGAGTTGGGTAGGTGTTTTTTTTACACAATTGCAGGGGCTGTGCAGGTGGGCAGAGGCCATGGCAGAGCCTGGGAGGTGCCCACTAGGAAGCAGCCTTGGCAAACCGAAGGCCCCTGATGGCACTTCGGTGACACCTGCCTCCTTCCTGTGGGAGGACCTTGACTGCTCAGAGTCTGGGCTTCTGTTTGGGTAGATCCTGTTCAGTGTACATGTGCTGGAACTCATTCATTCGAACATACGACTTTCAACTTTGCTTTGGCTAAGGAATCGTTTTCCTCTGAAAGCACAGTGGGACCAAGCAGACACCAAGGCCGTGAGAGTTTGGGCTAGAGTTTCACCTGGCTCCAGGGAGTGAGAACACCATAATCTTTTGTAAAGGCAGCTCATGCAACAGGTAAAGGGACGAAACCCTTCCGGACCAATGGTCCACAGAATCAGAAAAGACCCCTTGGGTGGCCTCAGCCGGATGGATGAAGTTGCTGTTGGCCGTAGCATCTTGGGGTGTTCACGACACAGGGCGAGGTGGAAATGGCTTTTTCAGTGAGACTCCCTCCAGCCTGTCAAGGCTGAACCCAGAGGCAACTATCTACAGTAATGCTGAGCTGCTGTCAAAGACCCTGAGTTTATCTGGCTGTCTGGCGCTAACAAATCGAATGTAAGGCCAACCAGACAGATGTCCTTCCTAAGCAGTTTCTATAAACGGCTTTGAACTTGAAGTCTCCAGTTACACAGCCAAGTGTGAGTTAGCACAAAATAGAATCTAAGCTACTCAAAGCAGAGCCCTTCAGCCTTGCCTGAGAGGAGAGAACGAAGGCCAGGAAAAGTGATACAAGGAAGACCTCTCGTAAAGACCATGGCAGAGGCCCTCCCTGGCCAGGGCTTTCCTCTGCCCCCATCACAAGCCATCAAACATGATGTCCAACATCGTATTAGTGACCACTGAAATGCAGGGATGATCTGCCTATTAGTTACGTCATGTAAACTACCCAACTTCCTCTGTGTTAGACCAACCCTGGCACAGTGTGGGAAGGAGCCACACAAGGGGTATGACTGCCAGGTGCAGGGATCACCATGGGCCATTTTGGAGGCTGGCTACTCGTTGGTCTGGCTTAGTTCCAGAGTTGTGGAACTTAGAGAGTCTAGAGCTTTACCACATAACCTTCACAGACATCTCAGAGCCCAGGCCTCACTCATCTCTTCCAATTTCTCTTAGGTCCCACAATGAAACTGAAACGGCTCGCAGTCCTGGAGAAGTACAAAGATGTCATTGATTCCTTTTACCAACAGCAGAAAAAGTAAGCAGGGGTCATCCCTCCCTGGTTTCTCCTTAAAATGGCAGGCTGAGCGTCTTCTTGACCCCCAGGTCCTCTTTGGTCTGGGCACATGGATTTCTGGCAAGTCTCTTAGGTTCTCCAAGTTAGGCACAGTCCTGGTATCTGCCAGGTCGTACACCAACAATAGCCGACAATCCCGAGAAGCTTCACGTGTGGACAGTTTTAAGTACTGCTTTTTGTTCAGGTGACAATGAGATTAGCTCTCCCTCTCAGAACTAAAGGGCTGACAGTTTGGAACCTAGTTTCAGGTAGATTTAACAGGCTGCTAGCTCACTTCACCAGCCAGCTGGAGGCAGACTGAGTGCTGAGGGGAGGGAGGAGGGAAGTCGGCTTGGATGAAATGTGCGGCCGGGAAAGCGCTCCGTTGTGCCTCCCCTCTCGGCCTGGCCTACTGTGGACTCTCACTGGATGCTGCCACTCCCATCATCCCGTTCCCAGGCATTCCATCAATGCACATGCCCACTGACTCTGATGCTTAATAAAACTGCTGCTGCCTTTTTGATTGTATTTAATGTGTAACTTGAAATTAAACTTTTTAACAGAACTGTCAACAAGCACCTGATTTTGTCAACTGAGCAACAGATGAGTCCAGAGTGGTGGGTATTCACCCCACAGGACAGCGTGCGATGGGTATACGAGTGACCTTTAGTGCCCTGGAATAAGCAAAGGTGAGGGAGGGGGTCAAGGGGAATGTTCTCATGAAGGCAGTTAACTGGTGCTAGTCTGTCGCCCCTCTGCCCACTCTGAATACTTCAAGCAGCCATCCTTAGTAGCAAGCTGAGCCAAAATGAAACAAGGCATCTAAATGGGTAGAGGAAAGCATACAGCTCAATTCGTTTGGGAATTCTTTATTTGTGTAAACCGAAGGGTCGCCGATAATTAGCACAATTCAATCAAACAGAAGCAGCAGCAGTTTAAACAGAGTAAAATACATATAAGATTATTTGTCTGGTTACGAGCTTCAAAAAAGGACCCAGACAGGAGTATTGGTTGTGGTTAAAAACCCCCTTGTGACAACGCAAAGCCGCAGGTTAGAGATGTTACACAAGGGCCAAGGAGGACATGAGTTGCCTTTGGTGTTGGACCAAAGGGTTCATGAAAATAGTGACTCAGTTTCTGAAGATTAAAGACAAATCATGCTAAAGGTGAGGATTGGAGGAAGGATGGGGAGGTGCCTGAAGGTCAAAAGCTGAGCCAAGCCCCAGGGTGGCACGATTTTGTGAATCAATTCAGGTTGAATTTGCAGCTCCTCTTTCCCTGGTGGTGCTGAGGCAGAGGGCGGTGATTTGGTGCTTTGGGGAAGGAGAAGCCAGTGAAATGTAAAATTAATAGCCAGTACTCCAGGTTCCTCAATTGCAGTCAAAATTTATATGGTGAGGCCTGTTAGCCCTATCAGCGGGAGTGTGGTCCACTTCCGGACAGCGACGGACAGGCTGCGGAAGAGGGCCTGCTCCCAGGTCCGAGTCAGGGTCCCCCAAGGGACCAAGGGACAGGAGATCGAGGGCTGTGTTATGCACCATGCTTGACATACGTCCAGTGAAAAGGAAGGACCACCCCTTCACTTCATTAAAAGCTCTTACCAAGAACAGTAAATCTCAAGATAACAAAACTAACTGGACACACAATCCACTTGTGTCTCTGTACCCAATATATTCCCTGTATCCTATGAACAAAAATTACATCTCTCATTATGCATTCCTCCAATCTGAAATCTTTATTCATACTCAGTAATGCATGTAAAGTACAAATTAGTCTTTACTTTCCATAGCACTAAGAAATATACCATACTCACTGTTTTTGATGTAAACTTTCCCAGGAAATTTCTCTTGTGCCCATTTAGTTTTATAAGAATATCCTCTCATGCTATTATGCTAACATTCTACTTTATCTCCATTATATTTTTTGTAAACCAAGAATATCAGTCTTTTTCTTTAAAAAGTTAGATGTTTTCTCTTAGTATTTATGTCTCATGATATTTACAGTGAAAGAAAAACTATTTTAACTGAAGCATAAAATGGTTAACAACAGCAAATGATAACAGTTCACTTGAGAGTTTACAAAAAAATGTATACCAGATAGACGTTTAATAAATAAAACAAGCACTTGGAAGAAGTCCTTTGAAAGCAGGTCTAGGGACATTACCTGCATCCTCTGCACAGATTTTAAGAAAAAGGCCAGGTCTAAAAATGCACTCTGTCAAGAAACAAGCAACAAATGCATAAATGCATACATAATGGGAAGTATTCTAACACAGGGCTGATGTGGCGTCCACTAGGAGTGACTGATGCAGATACCATCTGTAGAAGCCTTAATCTAAATCTTTTACTCGGCGACAGATTTCTTCTGTGAAGTCCGAGCATTTTGAATTGCCTCCCAAATCTTTGGTTAAGCTCTGAGAAAAAGAAAAAGCAAAGACAGAAAATGTACCCACGTGTTAAACCGAAGCAAAAAACGTTTTTATTTAAAGTCCTCAGTGAGACACCGGCTGAGTGAGTTACCTGGCTACTCTTTATTTAGTTCCTCATTTCAAAGTAAGACAGGCTCTACCACCATCCACCTACCCCAGGCGGACTTGGAAAAGCTAACTGGCTAGTGGAGGCAGAAACACGGCGAGACAAGAACAAGTCCCTTGGGACTTGCCTGGTGGTCTAGGGGTGAAGAATCTGCCTTCCAGTGCGGGGACATGGGCTCAGTCTCTGGTCAGGGAGCTAAGATTCCAGGAGCTGCAGAGCAACCTAGCCTGCGCACCACAAGAGAACCCCCCAGCATGCCTCAGCAAAGACCCAGCGCGGCCAGAGTTACAAGACCAAGCAAGATGCTCTCACTCCAAAGGGAAGGAGGGATGCTTTCCAAAAATCCTCCCTTCATCTGTACAACAGATTCTAAGGAAGCATTTGATCGTGGACATTTCACTGACAGCAAATCTAAACAAGAGGTTGCATAAGTCTCTTGGGGAATTTAAGTTTTGTTTTTTAAAAAACACATTTTGACCTACTTTGGGAGGCTAAGAAACCAACACTAGGGAAGTATTTTAATTACTAACTCTTCAACTCCCCTCTTTAGGGAGAGAAATCCTCCCATTTCCCCTGTTTTCTACCAGCTTATGCTCTTTACTCCCAAACAGAACTCAATATATTTAACTCTCTCATCTCATCACATCCTATGCGATTTAAAGAGCCTACTGCGTAATTTAGGCATCTCTCTGCTGGGTTCTCTGAGTAGCTTCTCTAATACAGTGTCAGAACAAAAAATATATATAATCACATGCCCTTCAATATGATTGTATCAGGCTGTTAAAAACAAGCTTGGGTTTCTTATATTTTGGCCACAGAAATTTCAAAGTACAGAATTTTTAAAAAAATAAGCAGCAACCCTTGAAGATAAACCTTGTGCTAAGTGAAGTAAGGCAGTCAGAGCAGCACAAGTGTGTGACTCGGCTTACGCGAGGTGCCTACAGCAGCCAGATTTACAGAGGCAGAGAGTAGAGTGGTGCTCACCAGAGGGGGAGGCAACAGCAGGAAATGGGGAGATCACTGTTTAATGGGGACAGTTTCAGCTCAGGAAAATGAAAAAGTCTGGAGACGGATGGTGGCGAAGGTCACACAACAACGTGAAAATGCTGAGTATTCAACACCCAATAGACTGTGCATCTCAAAAATTATTAAAGTCGTCAATTTTGTATTAGGTGTACTTTATCCTTTTTTAAAATGATAACTTAAAAAAAAAAAATGAAGAGATCTCAGGCTAAGGATCAGCTTTTCGGGTCCAGCCTTGTAAAGCCATGACCTCCTCCATTCTCCCACTGTCAGAATAATCGATCACAACCCTCCCACGGGCCACAACTGCTTATGGAAGCAGTGAAGCTTGTTGGCTAAGAGCCAGACTAGGTGTGAACCCCAACTCTCCCAGTTAGGAGCTGTGAGACCTCGGACAAACTTCCTCATCCATGTGATCAGTCGCTTCAGTCCTGTCTGACTCTCTGAGACCCCATGGACTGCAGCCCGCCAGGCTTCTCTGTCCATGGGATTCTCCAGCCAAGAATACTGGAGTGGGTTGCCATGCCCTCCTCCAGGGGATCTTCCCAACCCAGGGATCGAACCTGCGTCTCCTGCATTGGCAGGTGGGTTCTTTACCACTAGAACCACTTAGGATGCCCTCATCTCTAAAATGGGCTTAATTACAGTATCTACACCACAGAGTAGTAGAAATTTGCTGAGATTATATAAATATATATATATATAGAGAGAGAGTATAAGATCATGTACGTATTCAAGTATCAGCCATTAATATATCTATAAAAGTTCTATATTACTTTTATATCACAGATGCATTTAAAGTAACACAGAACATCACTGTATTACAGACATGTCTACATCTGTGTCTACTGCTAGATTTATTTCCAGCTTCTTGAGGTCTGAGACCTTACTTTATTTCTTATTTTATTATATCCTCCATACCTTATAATGTATGCAACAGATGTTTGCTGGAAAGAGGAAAAAGCTACTGAGAAAAATTACTGGATTTAGCCAAGATCCCATGGGTAGCAGCAGGATAACCAGGTCTGNGGATCAGCTTTTCGGGTCCAGCCTTGTAAAGCCATGACCTCCTCCATTCTCCCACTGTCAGAATAATCGATCACAACCCTCCCACGGGCCACAACTGCTTATGGAAGCAGTGAAGCTTGTTGGCTAAGAGCCAGACTAGGTGTGAACCCCAACTCTCCCAGTTAGGAGCTGTGAGACCTCGGACAAACTTCCTCATCCATGTGATCAGTCGCTTCAGTCCTGTCTGACTCTCTGAGACCCCATGGACTGCAGCCTGCCAGGCTTCTCTGTCCATGGGATTCTCCAGCCAAGAATACTGGAGTGGGTTGCCATGCCCTCCTCCAGGGGATCTTCCCAACCCAGGGATCGAACCTGCGTCTCCTGCATTGGCAGGTGGGTTCTTTACCACTAGAACCACTTAGGATGCCCTCATCTCTAAAATGGGCTTAATTACAGTATCTACACCACAGAGTAGTAGAAATTTGCTGAGATTATATATAAATATATATATATAGAGAGAGAGTATAAGATCATGTACGTATTCAAGTATCAGCCATTAATATATCTATAAAAGTTCTATATTACTTTTATATCACAGATGCATTTAAAGTAACACAGAACATCACTGTATTACAGACATGTCTACATCTGTGTCTACTGCTAGATTTATTTCCAGCTTCTTGAGGTCTGAGACCTTACTTTATTTCTTATTTTATTATATCCTCCATACCTTATAATGTATGCAACAGATGTTTGCTGGAAAGAGGAAAAAGCTACTGAGAAAAATTACTGGATTTAGCCAAGATCCCATGGGTAGCAGCAGGATAACCAGGTCTGCGCTGCTCGGACTCCCACATCACTGTCCTTCCCACTGCACGCTGGCACCCCTGACTCGGTGCTTCTCAACCCTCCCCTGATGAAACACACGGGTCCTCCCTTCAGAAGATGCAACATGTGCACGCCCCCTGAATTCACCCAGGGAGCCTGCATTAGGAACGCCTACTCGATGTCCAATCCTTTGGCCCTCTTGAAAAGAACCATCATCTGTCCTTCACATACAAAACCCAAGGAGGAAATGAATTTCACCCAGCCCAAGTGTGGCAAGATCACCGATACCTTTCCATCCTTAATTGTAGCAAAACACGCCGTCTCAATCTTCGCAGCGTGGTCAAAAAGCCCCATGTGGCGCAGCATCATCACGGCACTGAGCAGGAGGGCCGTGGGGTTGGCCATGTCCTTGCCCGCAATGTCCGGGGCGGTCCCGTGAACCTGCGGTGTTGGGGTGGGGCATAGTCAGAAGCGGGACAGAAGCAAACAGTTCTCCTCTGGGGAAGCTGGGCTCTTAATCAGCTTTCCTCTCCGATGGAAAATAGCTATGGAACAGCTATCCAGACACAGGTTTTAGAAATAAAGCCTCAGAAAAATGAAGAGCGAAAGTAATTCTTTTTAAGTGTAAAAAGATGGATAAACAATCTTATCCAGTGAACTTCTGGTAAAATAGTTTAACTGAGGAAGGAAACACAATAAATAATAAGGATACAAAAGAAACCAGAGGAAAATGAATGAATCAACTGAGCTTATACAAAAAGCTAAACAAAGCTTCACTTTCTTTTGACAACTGGAAAAACTCAAGAGTTAACGCAGATAATCCCTCTTGGGTTCTCACGTCACTCTGACTTGAATTCAGCTTCAGGTGTCACCAGGGTCCTTACCGACTCGAAGATTGCAACTCCATTAGCTCCAATGTTGCCGCTTGGTGTCACACCAAGACCTCCAATCAATCCCGCACACAGGTCACTGGGGGCAGAAAAGCATTTCAAAGGAGATTTTGAAAAACAAAACAGCTCACCTAGTGGTCAGACTTCTGTCTTTACATACCATTCTCCACTAAGAGAACCTTGGGCTCCTTGAAGAAACAGCTGATTTCAGGACTAGTCAGGAACATATAGGATGAGCCTGAAGCACCTTACTGTGCCAGAGAACAAATACGGGGCAGTGTCAAGAGGGCACAGACACAGCTCAAAGGGACTGACACCCGCCAAGTCTGCGCAATCTCAGGGACAGAACCCCTGAGTACAACAGAAGCCGAGAGTCCAATGGACATAGGTGAGTCAGTACACAAGTAAGACAGAAAGAAAAGCTTATCCTCCCAGTAGAATGCCAACTAATAAATGTAAAAGCAATGATGGATTTACAAAAGCACCGTTTGGCCACCAGCATGCGTATGTGTGTAGAGACAGAAATGAGGAGGCAGGAGGGAGTAATCAAGTAAGTCTGATAAAAACGTTAACATTTGGTGAATGCGGTGCTGAGTACACAGGATTTCTTTGTACTGTTCTTGCAACTTTCCTGCCAAAAGTTACCCCCCAAAAAACCGGGTAAAAATGAACACCGACTTTCCTAGCTATACGTGATAAAACACTGAAATCAACCAACCAACCAATAAAGTATCTGTAAAGTGGGAAAAGGGAACTAACGGTCAGGGAACTACAGTCCAGAGCTAATTTGGCAAATGAACAAAGGAATAACCTACCCCGCATGTAACCATGATCACCACCTGAACTATCAGAATTCAACTCATATCTTCTAACAAATGCTACTTTTATAACCCTTGATCAAAATTCTTAAGCCACAGTTTATTTTAGAACATTTATAAATCAACTGTAGGCTAAAAGGGTGCAGCCAGACTTACCTAAGGATGTCTCCATACAAATTTGGCATAACAAGAACATCAAACTGGGACGGGTCTTGGACCATCTACAAAAAATGCATTTGTGCATTCAGCAATCAAAAACTGCACCACATGTACACACTATACACCACAAAACATAGCAGGTAAGTGTGAATATATACTTACATTCAAACATACTGTATCAAGGTACATCTCATTAAATTTAATATCTTTACAGTTTTCTGCAACTTCCCTGCATTTTTGCAGAAAAAGCCCATCTGACATTCGCCTGTATTTAATCAAATAAAAATTGTTGAAAGCAAAGACTTGCAGAGAGAAAAAGATCAAATCAGAGAAGTAAAGTTCAAGAAATTCAAGTTCCAGAAGCCAAGATGTCTGATTTCAATTACAGTAAAAAAAATGTTGGGGGGCAATCAGTAAAATGCAAATTTAAATGTTTTGGGATACTTCTGGAAGCACAGAAGGGTAAAAAATGTAAAGTAGTTTGATCATAATGAAGAAGACTATATTTCTGTAGTGTTACCTAGCAAGAATTAAGAAATATCTATTAATAAGGAAATGTTAAAATTGCCTTAAAAAGGTTAACTTACTCAATTATTTAAATAGTTTTACTATTTTACATGCTCAACACTTTTCTTAGGTTGGGAAACCTGCTTCTTAACACACCGAGTTAGCCTTTACTGCACTAGGGATGAGGAGAATTCAAACTGCTAGAATGATACATCGGATCAGATTAGCACTATGAGCACTATTTTAAGCTCCTGAACAGGTGGCCATTTCAGAAACATTCCTGCTATTCCCCTCCTAACACAGGAACGACTGCCCTTTTATAGACATGACTTAGCTAACTGGCCACCTCATCTGGGGACCCGGTCTCTCTGACTTCCCTCTCTTCCCCCGCTTTAAACTGTCAGGACCTGAATTTTTGCTCCTTCCAAACTTGTTCATCACCCACCCGAGGAAACACATTAAATAGGAGACTCTGACACAAGAGCAATGCCCGACCCTCTGACTGGCTGCAAGGCCATCTTCCAGAACTATCAGGAAGCAGTGAGCAAGCTGCAGAGAGGAAAAGCAAGCCCTGCCACTGCTTGGCACCCACACAGCTGGAGGGAGCACCGCCCACTGGGACTCACATGATGTTGGCTTTGTGCACGGCCGTGACGTTGCTCCTGTGGTTGTTCCGTGCGTATTCAAAGGCAAACTCCGCGATGCGCTTGCTCGCTGCCTCGGTGATGAGCTTGATACTCTGCACAACTCCATCCACGATCTGAAAGAGAGGAAGTCCTGTCTTGTTGAAAGGGCGTGGCTCTAGACAGCCGGTGTGTGCGGACAACACCATCACTATCTGTGCCAGGCCTGCACGGCGCCAGCTGCCAAGGCGAGCATCATGCGTATGGCATGTCGGCAGGGTGAGTCATGTTCACCCCAGCCTGGTGAGCCACATATTATAAACTCCACTGCACAGATGAGGAAAACCGAGGTACAGAGATGGTCACCCATGCAGCTGAGGATTCAAACTTCAAACAGAGGACAAGTTCCCAAGCCTGTGCCCTGAAGCACCACGCTCCCTCCCCGAGGCATCCGTTTGAGGCGACAAGACAAACACCCACAACTCCTCACTGAGTGAAAGGGAACTGTCTTTGGGAAATATTTTCACCTGGGAATTTGAACAACAGTCCCAAGTACACAGAAAGCAACCTAACTAAAAATGAAAAAGTATCCAAATGAACATACCACATGCTCGATTCCACTGTATTCTCCTTCCGTGTTCTCTCGAATGGTGACAATATTCACATCATGGTAAGGGGTTTTATAGCCTTCGATTGAGACACATGGTCGGACATTTGCATAAAGGTCAAATGTTTTACGCAGCAATAAATTCATAGATGGGTGGCCAGCAGCTATTGGTGTTTTTAAAGGGCCTATAATAAAGAAGAATATGCAGATGACTACAAAGTACATTCTGATCTTTTCCTTTTCTTTATAAACACAAGCTCATAATGTTGACACTTATCCCTCAGCATCGAGTCGGGGAAGGGACCTAGCAGATACCAAAATCCATGGATGCTCAAGTCCCTTATAAAATGACACAGTATTTGCATATAACCTACATACATCCTCCTTTAAATCATCTCTAGACTACTTATAGTGCCTAACACAATGCAAACAACTATGTTAATAGTTGCCAGTGGAAATACTCAAGTTTTGCTTTTGGGAACTTTTTGGAATTCTTAATATTTTCAATACATGGTTGGTTCACGTTATCCATGAACGCACAATGCATGGATATGGAGGGCCAACTGTATTTGAAATTCTAATTTTCATTTTTTCCACTATTCCATCAGAGCTAAATTTAGGATCCCTTCTTTGGACATGAAGTAGCTGTGTGACATGCATGCTTCATGAAACGAGGGACACTTTTGCCAGCATCATTTGAAAGGACAGACAGGGGCTCTGTTTCTAAGTCTGATGCCCTCTTCGTAAATGAGCCCACGCATAGCTGGTCACTCTCAGGCAGCACTGGGCACACGCTACACACCCTGTAAAAATGGGTTCTGCTCTAACTTGACCTTCTGCCTCAGATTCAGATATGGAAGAAGTTTCCTCAGTGAAGCTTTCTGCAATATCAACTGCACTGAATACCAACTGACTGAGGACCAAGCACTGTATCAGGTCCCTGACATTAGCTAATCCTATGACACCACCTCCCTAGTGCTTAACTCCAAGCTGTCACATGCCAGTATTTTGAATCATGACCTGCAGCATGCATAAGCTAAAATTAATAAAAACGTAAAAATCATGCGAAAGATAAACCCAGGTAAAGATAAATATAACATCTGTCACAGAAATCAATAACGATCATATCACATCAGCACTACCTTTCAAACCCATCTTGTTCTTATCCATGGACTCTTTGGCTTCTGGAGGGATCATCCACTTGCCTCCCGGCCCTTGAATGGCGGTGACGTTTCGCTCCTCCCACTGAATAGGAGCCTAGATGCCACACCATAGAGCACAGTGAACTGGAAAGAACTATATGTGACTCACATTCATACTGCAGCTATAAACAAACTTCTTCAACTTTGGATGCAACTGGTGAAAACACATACAGCAAAGGTCCAGAAAGTTCCTGGCATGCAAGAAGAGAGGTCATTCTCCAGCATGCCCAGAGGGATTCTCCACATTCCCCTTGTCCAGTCATCACTCCTAGCTGCCACCTGCCCACTTCTTTTTCTCACAATGACTCTTGGCATGGCTATAATTAGAATATCGTAAGGAGCAGAGAAACAGGATTCATAGAAGCATCACATAGTACTGATGCGTGGATGAACTCTGAAAACATTATGCTAAGTGCAAAGAGCCAATCATAAAAATCATGTAATTTTAACTCTCTATTTATATGAAGTGTCCAGAATAGGCAAATCTACAGAGAGAGAAAGTAGATTAGTGGTTGCCTAGGGCTGGTGATGGGACGGGGTAGGGTGGGAGAGATAAGGGTCATGGGAGTGACTGCTGATGAGTATGGGGTTTCTTTTTGAGTGATGAAAATGTTCTAACATTAGTTTGTGGTAATAATTACACAACTCCATGAATGAAATGAACTGCATACTTTACATGATAAACTGAACAGTATATGAATTATATCTCAATAAAGCTGTTAAGAAAAAAAAAATATTATATAACCTATAAAGGCAAGAATTTTAAGGTATAAACCAGTGCTATCCTTTCTTTTCAACCACACTTTTCATTGTGTACACACACATCTGACAACCAACGGGGAATGCACTAGGAACAGGAACCAGGGCAAAACTTGGTCCTGGCTCATAAGGAGCTCACAGCTGAGAGTGAGCATAGTTCACCTCCCTCAGGGAACACTTTTACATAAGCATCATTACCTCTGTAGGAGCTTTAATTAGAAATGCATATAGAAAAACAATGTATATTTAGCATAAATAAATTGAATTCCTTGACTTTATCTGTTGGTATCAAAATTACCCACTTATTTAATTTTATACATTATTTCACCTAGCAGCTATAAATAGCAATAATAAAGCATCAGGTCAAACAAAATCCAACTTTCCTAAATTCCCACTTTTAAATATCTACCTGCATTGAAGGATAGACAATTTGACAATAATACCTCATATTTGGTATTACCACACCCCAAAAAAATCTTTCAAAATCTCCTATATATCAATAGTGTTTCAAATATCTATTCTGTTTTCTTTCTTTTTTTAGCAGGAAGGTAGAAGAAGGTAGCATGAGGGAGACAGGTGACTTGGCAGGACTTAAAGACCTTAAACCAAGGCAGAGTTCAAAAATCCATAAAAATTACAGTACTACTTGGATTCCTTTATGCATAACTAATGCCAATGCAGTAGCTTAAACCACTCACAATGATGGCAGCAACAACACTCTTCAAGTCAGAATCTGTGAAGTTTTAATGAGAGACCTCACCAACTTCATACAAACGTGAACAATTCATCCTAAGAGTTCATAGACATAAACCAAGGCAGAGTTCAAAAATCCATAAAAATTACAGTACTACTTGGATTCCTTTATGCATAACTAATGCCAATGCAGTAGCTTAAACCACTCACAATGATGGCAGCAACAACACTCTTCAAGTCAGAATCTGTGAAGTTTTAATGAGAGACCTCACCAACTTCATACAAACGTGAACAATTCATCCTAAGAGTTCATAGACTCCAAAGGGCTAAGAAAACTTTTGTACAATTTATTATCAAAAGTATGTAAACCCACTTACTTTGGCAGCATCAAAAATCTTCATAACTGCAGCAGAAATTTCTGGGCCAATTCCATCTCCTGGAATTAAAGTTACTGTCTTAACCTGAATATAAGAAATCATCAGAGGAGACAGTCAGAACTGATTTTTGAAGGTTTAAAAAAAGAACATCGTTCAAAAAGAAATCCAGTTTAGGGGTTCTTAACTCATAAGAAATCCCTTTAAAAAAACAGACCTACCTCCCAACGGCTCATCAAAGTGGAGGCAAGAATCAAGAGATGCCACAACTCTACTTCCTAGCCGAATCCAGAGGTTTCAAAAAGAACTTAAGCAATGCTCTCCAGAGAAAACAAAAATAAACTACCAAGTAAACTTCCCACCTGAAATTTCTTTTCAGACAAACTACAAAGAGACCGCTTGAACTAAGTCCGTAAAACCAAGGAGAGCAAAACATTTCAGCAGTGTTCTCTCACTAAAATTTAGAGGGTTTCCTATGAAGGCAGGCATATTCCTCTCCAACAGGAGCCTAGAAATTTCCATTTCTCATGTAACTCATTCAGTCTTACAAAACACTCTCAGACACCTCCAGAGTAGCACTGCAGTCTATTTTAACACAGAGAAAAATCATACTTTACATCAAGAGAGGGTCTGTTTTCCTGAGTTCCTTTATAAAAACTGGCCCCTAATGACAGCAGTAATCCAAATAAGCCCAGTGAAGTTTATTTGGAACCATTAAGAATATGGTATGTGATCATGCCTGCAATGTCTGAATCACACATCGAATGACAAAGTGTATCTATAATGTAACATCAACAATGTAGTGCAAAGGCTTTCAAACACAGGGAAAAAAAGTATGTAAAGGGAAATGATGAGAGGATTTAAGTGAGGACTTCCATGTGGAAACTAAATATGTCATTATTTGTGGACTTTCCCCTACCTAGAAGTTTGGCCTAGACAATGGTCCCTGGCCTTTCTCAGTTCTAGTTGCCTATGCTGGTTTGGCTAGGCTAGACAAAATAATCTAGAATGGAAACAATTTTCTCTAAGAATTAAAAAAATAAAAACTTTGATTAAAAGAAAAAAATCACTGATTCGTTTCCCTGGTCTTAGCTTCCAGTGATGCTGCCTAAGGGGCTTCCCAGGTGATTCAGTGGTAAAGAATCTGCCTGCCAGTGCAGGAGACTGGGGTTTGATCCCTAGGTTGGGCCTATCCCCTGGAGAAGGAAATGGCAACCCACTCCAGTATTCTTGCCTGGAAAAATCCCATGGACAGAGCAGCCTGGTGGGCCACAGTCCATGAGGTCACAAAGAGTTGGACGGGACTCAGCAAGCACACATGATGTTCCCTAAGCAGGTGGACTAATTATTTTGGAATTTAGCTATACAATGGAAGGATTCTTTTTAGAAATTAGTTTCTCTTCTTATTTCTCTCAAATATAACCATCTTCCCACCAGGATAACATATACTTTAACGGAAAACCTGAAAATTAAGTAATAGCAGAGAGCCATGATCATCTCATTAGCTTTCAGAATGCATTTGAAATGCTAACAAGCCCCTTTCTGCATCTTTTGTAGCAAAGGCAGAGCCAAAAGAACCCCTTTGGCTTCTTCTTCCTGTCCTCCCAACATGTAATACAAAATGTCATCGGTCCACCAGAAAAATCTACTTTACTTCCAGAGTTCAGAAAGCAAACAACAACAACAAAAGTACTATGCTCTTATAAATACCTCATGGGGTAAGATGTTATATGGGAGTATAGGAATTATGAATCCAAATCAGATTCTGTAAAAAGGAGGTAAAATAAAAACATACAGGAAGTCACTGACCCACAGTCTTAGAATGCTCTAAAAATGTGGTATCAGTTTTTAAAGCACAGAACTCTAATGCGGGGAATTCTAAAAGCAGCAGATTTAATGAGAAACAGATGATCTGTTAACAGGAGAGTCTATGAAGACTATGTAAGGAACGTATCAATACATATAAGCCTATAGGGCTTATAGATATTTGAGGCGTTCTTAATTGGTGATCAATCTACTGTTTTCAGGGAAGCTTACAAAATAAAAACGCGAAGCAGGTTTTGAAGCTTCTCAACAATTTTCTCTCAACTTGTACTAGTTTGGAAAAAAAACTGTCTTATCCAAATGAGATTGTGAAATAAAGTAACAGGCCCAAGGGTAATTTCTATCTATTTTTAAATATGCCTCCTTCAAGATATCAATGTGACAGGCTTATATAGCCAGCTATAATACAATCTTTTTTAAAATGTACAAGTGACCTAATAGATTTACACATGTTCATCAGGTATGGCCACTTTTCCCCAATTTTAAATAAATAGAGATTAAATGCCATATAATAAATGTGTTAGAGCACTTTTCTTGAGAAACTTCTAAAAGGGAAAAAATAAAAGACATAATTATACTCACACCACCAGCAAAACCTCTGGTCACCTGTTTTTGGTTGTGGAATGCCCCCAGCAGCCGAGAGACCTACATTTAATATCAACAAAGAAATGTCATGCACAGAATTAACCACATAGTGTTAAAACGCAGACATGGCACCATCTCTGACAGCTGACAATGCTGCAGCTTCACACAGATATATTCAGGAATTTCCAAGGAATATTTTTCTCATGTATTAGCTCAACATAGCAAGCTCTCTTGGATTTGAAAACCAAAATTTTCAGTTTACCTTTGCTTTGAGAATTTAAGTACTATAATATGTACTTTTAAAGTCAATTTTATCATTATAAGTCATCAAAAAATGTTGAAAATAGAATGAAACTCTACTTTGTTAAAACTCAAACACTGAATTTTCCTCAGATGATCTGGACAGTTTTATGTCCACATTCTTGACCACTGGATCAATTTGGGGATCACACACACTCTAGGAAAACTATCACTAATTTTAAGAGCCAGCAGGGTCCTTATGAATCCCAGAGCCCAACTCACTCATTATACAGCAGAAACAGCGGGTCCAAAGAGTAGGGATTTGTCTAAAGCCACAGAGACCACAAAGAGACCAGAATCTGGGTCTCCTAACTCCTATTCCAGGGCTCCTCCACTTACACACTCTGCCGATTCTTTTCCCATGAATATTAAGAAATTATACTTTGTAATAAAAATCTAACAAAGTTTATTGAATACCATCTTGACATGCGTCATACAGAATGAAGATTTTAAATTATCTATTTCTGATAATATAGGTAATTCCATCATTATTGTTAATTGCTAGGGAGGGGAAAGATACAAAAAACAAATAAATAAATAAATGTGATCTGCTTCTGCTGCTAGGTCGCTTCAGTCGTGTCCAACTCTGTGCGACCCCATAGACGACGGCCCACCAGGCTCCGCCATCCCTGGGATTCTCCAGGCAAGAACACTGGAATGGGTTGCCATTGCCTTCTCCAATCCATGAAAACGAAAAGTGAAAGTGAGGTTGCTCAGTCGTGTCCGACTCTTCTCGACCCCATGGACTGTAGCCTACCAGGCTCCTCCATCCATGGGATTTTCCAGGCAAGAGTACTGGAGTGGGATGCCATCGCCTTCTCTGAAATGTGATCTACTAACCCCATTTGGAGAAGGAAATGGCAACCCACTCCAGTATTCTTGCCTGGAGAATCCCATGGACAGAGAAGCCTGGCGGGCTACAATCCATGGTGTTGCAAGAGTCGGACACGACTTAGTGACTAAACCACTATCAACCCCACTACCCAAAGATGTTGCCGTTGGTACATCTTTTTTCCACTTAACACTATGACACACCAGGAATATAAATTCTAAAAGGTTATTTTGAACTTTAATAATTCAGTTCTTGAAAACTGGTACAAAGTCACATTACATTATAACACACAGAATACAATCAAAGAAACTGGCTACATAGACCAAAGGTATTAAAAATTAAAATTTTTAAAGGTTAACTTTTTTTCATGCTAGATACCTGAGCAAAGATACATTTGTTATATCCTTAGTCTTCCTTTTGGGGGACAGTTCTTATAAGTCCTGAACCTTTGGCTGTAATATCAGCATATAGTAAAGAGACACCAACAATAGCCAAGGAGCTGAGAACAGGTTGTATCCTCTAACCCAGCAACTAGTTATCTCTCTGGACTGAAAATAAAATAAAAGATAGGGCATGACCCAAAAGAATACGCTATCACAAAACCACTGGCCAAAAACTCAATCCTAGAGTGTGGTTCACCCACCAGCAAATGGGCTATTGGAAGGAAAGGAGACCACTTTAAGGATATGTTATAAAATTTGTGTGAGTCCTTCTCCCCACCCTTCAAAAAGAGACAAAAAACATTCACTCAAAACAGGCCCATGTCTTTGTGGCAAAAGACCCAACCAAACTAACTGACTTAAAATGTAAATCCACAAGGCAAAGATTTTCATGTTTTGTTCACTGCTTTTCTATCTCCAGTACCTAGAAAGTGCCTGGTTCTGAGCACACATAGTAGGTGCTCAGAACACTTTTGGAAAAACTGAGGCCAGTCTCAAGTATCGCCCTATCTGATGAGTTCCCACCCACTCCAGCCAACAGCTTCAATACTTGAAATAGTTTTCTCTTAACAACCAGTCTTTTCCATATTTGTCATCTCTCCTTTGGGACCTTAAAGTAAGGCAGTACTGCATCTAAATCACCCAGAACTTAAAGTAAAACAAGATTTTTTAAAGCACAGACTGTCTTCTACTTTATATTGTACTTGTATAATATACATATATAGTTATATGTATTATATACATATATTACATCATTTTACTTTTTATAAAACCTGGGGAGATTATATTAGTAGCCCTTTTCAGGTAGGGAGACCAAGACCAGGCCAAAGACTATGGACTGACCCTGTGACTTCACCCATAGCACCTCGTTTCCTTTTTCACCTTCGTCCCCCAACTTAGAAACACATAAATACACTCGTGCAAGTATGACAGGTACTCAATAAAAGCCTGCTGATGGGAAACTGCCCCATTATAACTATAGTATTTTAGAGCCAGAAAGGTCTTTAGAAACCCTTTAATTTTCTCTAAATAAAGCTTCTTTAGGGGAAAAAAAAAAAAAAAAAATATATATATATATATATATATATATAAGGTTATACAGATCTTTTTCAAATAGAACCTGAAATGGAACTCTTAATAGAGGACTTATTTTGACTGAAACTCACAACCAGCTCAGCATCCTGGGACATCAACTTCTGAGGCACTGCCTACTCCAGTCCCTAAAGGGAGCCTCCAAGGCACCACCTACTCAAGTCCCTAAAGGGAGAAACTGGCCCACGAAGGTCAAATGACTGCCAGAGGTCAAATGACTGCCAAAGGTCACACTGGGAGTCCATGTCAGAGAACCTCATCGTCTGATTCCACAACCCAACACTTTGTGAATACCTATGCATAGTTTTTTTCTTAGAGACTATACTAAAGGAAAAACAAATTTACTAGCACTTTACTAGCTATTTTAGTCTCTCATTCTGAACTTTTATGTATCAATCAAAGATAATTAGGTGTTAGGTGTAAGCTCAGTGATTAAAGGATTGACTTCTGTTTAGACAATGACACAGAAGTTGCTTTACCTTCAGGAGTGAATGTGAAATAAGTTACCATTACACACAAGTCCAGGTCTGAAGAGGGTAACAAAGCAGAACCCAGTTACTAAATAAATTGCAGCTACTGATGCCCAACTGTCTGCTTGAAGGCTGTTAGATAAGTATAGGTAGGAGAGCTTGATAGGTAGGAGAGCTTCAGACTTTTGTGTTGCTTCTGTATGTATTAGGTGCTCTCACATTATTTTATTCAATCCTCAACATCTCTGTGAAGCAAGTAAAGATATTTTACAGATGGCTTATTAAGACTCACAAATGTTAAGTAATTTACTCAGGGTCACATGACCAGTCGGTGGCATTGCCAAGATTTAAACCTAAGTCTCCTAAATTCCGGTGAAGAGCACTTTTCACTAAATTAAACATATGCAAACCTCACTTTATACTCAAAGCAAGGGAGAAATACAGTATCAAATTTTCTAGAGAAAAATTAAACTGCTTATGGTAGGTTTTTAGGGGATCATTCTCTAAGAGCAACAGGAGACCTGAGGGCCCATTTTTCCCTCTGCCTATGATTTGTTGTCTGACCTTGACCACACACAGAGCAGGCAAAATGGGACTTGGAACTAGTAATCCTGAGACACCTGAGTTCCTCTTCCAGTTCTGACAGGGATTTCCTGTGTGACCTTGAGCAATTACGTTTTCAGGCAAGGTTAGTTCCACTGAGGTACCAAGGAACTGCACACAGTCTGCAACCCTTTCCAGCTCTGGCAGGCATCCCAGCTGTCAAGGTGAGATCACAGGAAGGACTCTCACCAACACAAGGTAAAGGAAAGGCGTTGCTGGTCTCCCTCTCCCAGTCTCTGGGAGCTCAGGTTCCAAGGTGCAACGTGTCCCGCGTCCTTTGAAGGGGAAATAGCTACAACAGCAGACTGGGAAGCGCTCCAAGGGAGAAAAAAATCTGGCAGGAAAATGACCCCGGGATTCCCTCACCTGAGAAAACCTCTCAGGCCCAACGCACGTGCCGGTGGCTAGGGAGGTTACCCTGCCGGGGCCAGAGTAGAGACCGGGGGAAGGCCCGGGTCGTGCTGAGGCGGGCTCTGTGAGCGATCAGCAGGCTGCAGGGCCGCAGCGTCGGAAACAGCCGGGATGGCGGAGCCGGACCGGCGGCTCCGGTGACCTTCCCGGGCTCCGCGCGAGGCCTGGGCTCCGGCCGGGACAGATGCCGGCGGTGGCACTGGGGTCTCATCGGGAACAGGACCGGCGCTCCCCGCCTTGACCTTGATGCTTTCCCCGCCCCAGGCGCGACCTTCCGGGAGCGGGGCTGCCTACACACCGCCTGCGGGCCACCGAGCCAGGCGCACGGGCGGCCAGGACCGGCTCCCTGACTGTTCCCAGCCAGTCGCACGCCGCCGCCTTCCCATCGGGGCCCGCGCGCCAGCCCCCGCCCAGCACCCAGCACGCCCGCCAGCCACATGCGGGCCTGCCCGGCGCTCACCTTGGAGATCCACGCGGGCCCTGCCATCGCGTCCACTCCTCTCACCCGGGCGACAGCGGCGGCAGTAGCGCGCAGCCGCCCAGCCAGCGTCTGGAGCCCGCCCCCTCTTGGCCCCGCCCCCTGGAGGCCCGCCCCGCGAGTTCGCGTAGGGGATTTTCCGAGCACCCGCCAGGTCCCGACCCTGGACACCCGGCTCCGTTGGCCAATCGCCGGGCTCGTCTCGCGGCGGCGGGCAGAGCAGCGACCCGGAAGCTGCTGGCGGGGAATCTCTGGTCAGAGTACTTCCTCTCCCGCTTCATTCATAGATTTCAGTGTTTAGGTGGGCTGTTTGTTCCGCGTCTACTTGATGCCAGTCACTCTTATGGATTTGGAGGAAATAGCTTCTCTTACGGAGTTTACAACCTCAGGGAGGGAGATAGATCATTTACTCGTTTCATAAATGTTTTATTATTTTAACAGCTTTATTGAGGTATAACGTATACGTATAACATATACAATAAAATTCACTCGCTGTAATTTCGCAGTAATTTTCAATAAATGTAAGCACTTGCACAACCATCACCACAATCCAGTTTCCCAACCTGTGAAAATGCTCCTTGTGCCTATTAGCTGTCAGCCCAGCTCCCATCCCACGTCCCAGCAACTACCGATCTACTGTCGGTCTTCAAAGCTCTAAACATATTTCTGAGTACTACCTAGTTACCAGGCACTGTTCTCAGTGCTAGCTTTACAGTCCAATAGAAAAGACAGACGCCAATCAAGTATGACAGAAATGTAAATGAAAACTGTGATAAGCATCAGGAAGGGACGGCGCAAGGAGCAATGAGAAGGTAAAATTAGGGAACCTGATTCAAATCTAAGAAAGAGGGCAGAGGAAATAACGTCATATTCCCCTCCGTCCTCATCTTCTCAGCAACCAGAGTCCTGAAGCTCTGCTGATCATAGGTCCCATAGTTGGGTGTCAGGGTGATTTAGACCAAGTCTCCCCACACCACACCCTGAAAAAGGTTCTTTCCAGAGAAGAGCTACCCATCTACCTAGAAAAGTGGTGAATTAGATGCACAAGTGATGCCATTGACTTTGATGACGTAATAAAGTACTGCTAAGTCTGTGGCTTCATCAGGATACAGGGACCCCATCACTCTCTTCTTGGCCTTTGCTCTCATCGGGCCCTGGCAGTTCCAGCCTAAGGTGTTCTTGGCAGTGCCCCTCCACTCCACCCCCACTGCCGTCACTGCCCTCCTTCAGGACTGACCGTCTCATGTCCAGACAATGGCAGCAGCCTCCTCCCCCAACAACCTGTCCTCTCCTCTCACAGCTCTGACCACAGCCCATGCCGGCCCTAACACCTCTTGGCTCTTCCATTCATCTCTCACCACTGTCTTTTATTCAGCTATATTTCCTGTCACTCCTTCCAGCCCCAAAGTCCTGGAGTGCCCGCCAAGTAGGGCTCCTGGCCAGCCCACAAATGCTTCCCATATTTTACCCGCCCTATGCTCATGCCGTTCCCTCTGCTTGAATGTCCTTTTGTGCCATTTCCACCTGTTGAAATTCCAGCCACTCGTCAAGACTCAGTTCGGATGTTGATTCCTTTGGGAAGCCCCTCAGACTCACGCATGTGTTCCTTCTCCATACCTAGAGCCAGTAGAACTTGGTTCCCTCCTCTTTCAGGAACTTTATCACTTTCTCCCCTGCTGTGTACCACTGAAGAGCCTCCTCAAGCTCAGACAGTCCGTTATGTCTTTGTTTCTGGAATATAGACTGAAACTACTCGCTGCTCATTGATTAAAAAACAAAATGTGAAATTATTTTCTCCAAGGTCTATTTAATCCTCACAACAGTCCCGTAGGAAAACTGAGGTATAGCTAGTAAGTGATGATGCTGACATTGTACTAGGATGCTTCCTAATTACCAGGGTTAAACTTCCCCTGGGAAGGAGGGTTATTCAACTCAACAAGTCCTTCCTAAGTGGAGTCCCTCTCAGGTGCACAGTGAAGACAAGGGAATAAATCATCCCCAGGCTTGCCCCTGGAGTCTAGTGAGGCAGAAACACAGAAGAGATTCAGCGAGGTGCTCTAACATTCTGGGGAGGGAATGCGGTGCAGGGCGAGAGGGGGTATTGATTAGGGAAGATTCCACTGCGGAGATGGCATTTGAATCATCCTCGAAGAGATCGAGGGCTTCCCTGGTAGCTAAGATGGGATCTCAAAGCGTGGACAGGACTGAGCAACTAACACTTTCACTTTCACTTTGAAGAGATTGAAAAGGTCAGCAGCCTGAGATGGGGCCCTGAGGAAAGACCAAGCCAAGACTGTGAGGCAGAAAAGTGACAAATCCTTGGAAGCTCGGGCTCTGGGGATTGACAAGACCTCAGAGGTTTCCTAGTCTAACTCCCATATCAAGCTGCTTGCTGACTCTGGAGCAGCTGGAAGGACAGCAGGGAGAGAGAAAGCTACCTCCCCCGCAGCCAGGACCTGTTCCCTGAGT
>SJYX01012790.1:41210-55431 GCA_006410675.1 Oreotragus oreotragus | reverse complement strand
AGCACTAGATTAAAGCTCCCTGCATCACACAGCAAATTTCCCCTGGCTATCTAATTTTACATATGGTAATATATATGTTTCAGTGTTACTCTCTCAATTCACCCCACCCTCTCCTTCCCTTCTGTGTCCACAAGTCTGTTTTCTACATCATCTGTATCAAAGGGAGACTCTTACAGACAGAAGCCATATGACTCTGCTGAGCAAACTAAGGATGAAAGAATCAATAGCTACATATTGGGAACTGATTAAAGAGATATTTTGAATCCCTGAGAGTTTAGAAAGTATACTTATTTGAATTTGGACTGAAAAAGTATAAATATAAAACTCTGGAATGGAGGGATAAATGAGTCATTTGTCTGATATCTTTTACTAGAGTAGAGGATGGTTAGCTTTGGTAGACAAACTAATCAAAGAAGTTGTCTTGTACATGAGAAATAATGAGAAAAGGGTGTACAAATCATATGTAAATTCATTCATTCATTCATCCATTCAAGTATTTACCGAGAATTTACCATCTGCCAGTCATGGTGTTAAGTGTTAGAGTTATATCCATGAACAAAACAGCAAGTTATGGTCTCATACAGCAGGCAGCCAGCTGACAAATAAATAGAGAAGTAATTTAATTTTGATAAATGTGCCTCACAGAAGAATAATATACACTGAATATATAAAATTAGAAACCTGAGACATCACAGTAAATTTCCTGACATCTAAGTTGAGATATAAAAGGTGAAAAAAAATTGATCAAGTAAACAGTTTTCTTCTCTTTTGAGAAGAAAATTTGATCCAAGGGATGATGAACAAACAAGAAAACTCAGAGCTCAGAAACAAATTGGTGGGTAAGGAAAAATGAAGCATGATCTCTGAAAGCAGAGTCAGAGAGTGAGCAGGCAGGAGAATGATTTCTAATAAGGCTGAAAAGAAAGAGGCAAAAAAGAGTGTGAAAGTGAAGGGGTAAGAACCTAGCTGCTGCTGCTAAGTCGCCTCAGTCGTGTCTGACTCTGTGTGACCCCATAGATGGCAGCCTACCAGGCTCCCAAGAACCTAGCAGTAGCCTCTATAAATTCAATAAATATGAATTTTGTTTGTAACTTAATGGAGTAAAGGGGAAAAGTTATGAAAACTTTCCAAGGCCCTTATTCATGTTGGTGTATGGCAAAACAAATACAATATTGTAAAATAATTAGCCTCCAATTAAAATAAATAAATTTAAATTTAAAAAAATTAAATAAAGCAAAGGGGACACAGTCAGCCCAGCTACCTGGCAAAAGACAGGGGAAGAGAACAATTCATGCTGAGAACACCCGCTCAGATGAACGTAGAGAAGATGCTCTGATGGTAACAAAACAGACTATAGGGAGTTCCGGCTTTCCCATAGAAAGAGACGAAAAACCTTTTGACCTTGAGGGAGGAATGATGGAAAACTGCAGAATAAGACAAAACTGAGAAACACGGAGACAAGAAAAAGATGCACAAGGAGCTGAGGAGTTCCCACAAGAGGACAGAAGTTAATGTTATAAAACTTCTCTATGGGAATCACACCAGTTTTTCTTCCCTATTATTCTTAGAAGTAGAAAGGAATAAGACAGAAGATCTAAAAAATGGATCAATAATCTCACTTAGGCTGAATCCCAAAATGAAACGATGGCTAAGATTTTGACCATTTGTACGCAAGGAGAATTGCCTATATTATTTCACTTAATTCATATAGCAATCAAAATATTAGGTACAACTATTTTTATCTTATTAGAAATGAGAATGAGTAATAAAAAATGAAATAATTTGTCTAAGATCATGCAGCTATTAAATGGACCTGCTGACTCATTCTAATACTTGAGAAATTGTAGTTTGCTATTTTTTCACATTGCCTTCCCAGGAGAGAGAGATTAATATGGGGCAACTGATAGATTGAAGCACATCAAGTAAGGAGTGAAAGAAGCAAGGAAGAGAGGAGGAGTTGACAGAAAACTTGACGGATGTCATTAGTTCTTCACACAAGTGTCACAGATTATTTCTAGTTGGATGGGTCAGGCACTCATATTGATGCTTTTGATGTTAAAATTTTTTAAAGACAAAGTTCACACATTTATGGGAGCCAACTATTCCAGGTCTCCTTTTGTAGGTTAATGCAATGTAAAAATGTGCCATCTGGGTTTATGGAAGGGAAAAAATGCACCTCCTCTGCTGTCCTAGCAAGAAGACAATGAATTCTGCTTTCCAAGAGCTGGCCTTTTTTTCTTTTTAGTTTTTATTGAAATGTAGTTGAATTGCAATGTTGTGGTAATTACTGCTGAAAAGTAAAATGCCTCAGTTATACACACATACACATGCATATTATAATTTTTCCATATTCTTTTCCATTGTGGTTTATCACAGGACACTGAATATAGTTCCCTGTGCTATACAGTAGGACCGTGTTGTTTATCCATTCTATATACACCAGTTTATCAGCTAACCTCAACCTCCTACTATACCCCTCCCCAAAAGCCCTTTCCCTTGGCAACCACCAACCACCTTGGCAATCTGTTCTCTATGGCCATGATTCTGTTTCATAGGCAGGTTCATTTGTATCATATTTTATATTCCACATATAAGTGATATCACATGGTATTTGCCTTTCTCTTTCTGACTTATTCCACTTAGTATGATAAGCTCAATTTGCATCCATGTTGCAGATGGAATTGTTTTATTGTTTTTTGTGGCTGAGTGGTATTCCATTGTATATACGTACATCTACTTTATTCATTCATCTGTCAATGGACATTTTGGTAGTTTTCATGTCTTGGCTATTGTGAGTAGTGCTTCTATGAACAGAGGACATGTATCTTTTTGAATTATGCTGCTGCTGCTGCTAAGTCGCTTCAGTCCTGTCCAACTCTGTGTGACCCCACAGATGGCAGCCCACTAGGCTCCCCCATCCCTGGGATTCTCTAGGCAAGGACACTGGAGTGGGTTGCCATTTCCTTCTCCAATGCATGAAAGTGAAAAGTGAAAGGGAAGTTGCTCAGTCGTGTCTGACCCTCAGCAGCCCCATGGACTGCAGCCCAGCAGGCTCCTCTGTCCATGGGATTTGCCAGGCAAGAGTACTGGAGTGGGGTGCCATTGCCATGCCCAAATGTATGTCCAGGAGTGGGATTGCTGGATCATATGGTAATTCTATTTTCATTTTTATGAGGAACCTCCATACTCTTTTCCATAGTGGCTGCACCAACTTACATTCCCACCAACAGTGTGCCAGGATTCCCTTTGCAAGTGCTGACCTTCAGCTTCACTCTGCCAGGACTCTCACCACACACAGGTCAAAGAACAGACCTAAGTTATATTTTTAAATGATTTTTCCTTTCTCTTTTAATAAGAGTTGTAATACTTTATGACTTTTCTTACAAGATCAAACTAACTGAAAGGAAAAATGAAAGTTTGGGTAATCTGCCTTGTACTAATAATGTTAAAGTACCACAGGAATGGCTTTAAAAACACCTAGGAGTAAGGATTTTATGTACTTAGATTTTCTTATGTGCAATAAACTTTTTTTCTTCTTTATGTGTTGACATCTATTGGAGGGTATTTCCAAGTCTCAGGTACCTAAGTCTACAGTGGTGTTAAAACATGATTGTTTTTATTGATCTCAAGATAGAATCTTGATACTGACTGAGCTAGTATCAAGCCAGTAATTTTAAATTAGAAAAATAAAAAGCAAAAACAAGTTTTCTACTGCATAGTATCCTGACACTTAATGAGAGCAGAAGTAGGTGCTAAAGACAGTAAGGCTTTCATTTCACGTGTGTACTGCACACCAACATATTTTTCAGTATTTTCCTTCTTTCAGTTGTTCACCATCAAAGAGATTATTTGCATGGATTTTTTCATTCAACCAGTGTGCTGGTGGTGTACCAGTAGACACAGTCCATGCCAGTGAGACACTGGCAGTCTAAGAGAGCATTGTAAGTTGTGCAAATATTTGACTGTTAAACAAATTTTCAGAATTTATCTCCCAAAGAAGACTGAGATGTGAATCAATTTTTCCTTCGGGAATAAACATCAGTCCTAGAAAGGTGGGCAGATGAGTGTCTTAATTTTCTCAGGCTGCTGTTACAAAATCCCACAGGCTGAATGGCTTAAACAAGTGAAATTTCCTCACAGTTCTGGGGATGGCAAGTTCAAGATTAAGATACCAGCAGAGGCAGTGTCTGTAAGGGCTTGCTGCTAGTTGCCATCTCACTCTGTCCTCACATGGTAAAGAGAGAAAGAGAAAATCCTCTTTTTCTTCTTAAAAAGCCATAGTCCTATGACCTTAATCACCTCCTAAAGACCTCCTCTCCAGATATAGTCACTTTGAGGGTTCAAGTGTCAGTGTATGAATTTGTGGGTATCCAATTAAGTTCATAGCAGTTGGGAACACTGTAAAGGCATTTGGCTAACTTGCTACCTCAATCAGGCTTTCCCAGTGGCTCAGCAGTAGAGAGTCGGCCTGCAGTGCAGGAGACACAGGAGACGGGTTCAATCCTGGGTCAGGAAGATCTCCTGGAGGAGGGCATGACAACCCACTCCAGTATTCTTGCCTGAAAAATCCCATGGACAGAGGAGCCTGGAGGGCTGACAGTCCATGAGGTTGCAAAAAGTCCTACAAGACAAGCGGCTAATCATGCATGCACGCTACCTCAATCAAAACAGTATTTAAGTTTTTCAGATCTTATGGATTAATAAAAACTTTGTGTTAAAAAGGATTTAAGATGACCTAGTCTTATCACATTTTAGTAATACTTGTTTTCCTAGTTCTTCTGGGAGGATTAGAGAGCTGTCTGCTGCTCTCCACCACCCAGCCAGCTATTGGGCCATAGGCAGGCTTTTTATCCAGTACCACTCAAAGGCGAAAAGCTCCTGGCTTCTGGGTGCCAGGGAAAGGCTAAAGAAAGTGTCTTTTAGATCTAGGACCGTATACCAGTGATGATCTGGCGGGTGTGAGCTCAAGAGGTTGTATGGGTTTGGCACCATAGGATGAATATCAAGGACTCGGCGGTTAACTTTCCGCAGGTCTTATACTGGCCGATAGTCATGAGAATTTTTTTTTTTTTTTTAAACAGGGAGCAGGGGAGTGTTCCACGCCGACTGACAGGATCTCAAGATTTTCTGGGCTAGGAGCCTGCGGATATAGGGGGTGATTCCCTGTCGGGCCTCTAAGGTCATAGGATATTGTCTGACTCGGACGGGATCGGCCCCTGGCTTGAGATCTGTATATATATAGGAGGGCGGTGCCTAGCCAAGCCAGTTCTCCCTGTCTCGGCCCACGCTTCAGGGAATTCATCTAGCCACTCCTGGATGTCCGTTTGGGGAAGGGTCAGTTTTTGGTGCAGCCAATATTCATCCTCTAATTGAATCATCAGTACTTGAACTGGCCTGCCTGCCTGATCAAGTATTTTAGTTTCTCCTGGGAGGAAGTGAATTTGAGCTCCCATCTTGGTTAACAAATCTCTTCCTAACAGTGGGAAGGGGCACTCTGAGATGACCATAAAGGAGTGAGATACCCGGCCCGTGCCCAAATCCACCGATCTTCGGGTAATCCATTGATATTGTTTCATCCCAGTGGCCCCCTGCACCCATGAAGTCTTTTTGGCCAGTTTCCCTTGGGGAATCCAACAAAACTGAATATTGAGCCCCTGTGTCGACAAAGAAGTCAATTGGGGTCCCCTCCACTCTTAGGGTTACCTTGGGTTCGGGGAGGGGCGCCGAACCCCATCTCCCCTAGTCGCTCAGTTCATCGACAGCCAGGATAGGGGTCTTTCGTGGTCATCATCCCAGTGGCCCCCTGCACCCATGAAGTCTTTTTGGCCAGTTTCCCTTGGGGAATCCAACAAAACTGAATATTGAGCCCCTGTGTCGACAAAGAAGTCAATTGGGGTCCCCTCCACTCTTAGGGTTACCTTGGGTTCGGGGAGGGGCGCCGAACCCCATCTCCCCTAGTCGCTCAGTTCATCGACAGCCAGGATAGGGGTCTTTCGTGGTCCCTTCTTTTTCTTAGGGCATTCTTTGGCCCAGTGTCCTTCTTCCTTACAATAGGCGCATTGGTTCTTTCCTAATGCTGGTCGCGTAAGGGGATGGCTCTTACCTTCAGCCGCTAGGCAGCGCAGCTGGAGCTCCCTTTCTCCCGAATCAGGAACTGTTGCTGCTAACAGGATGTGAGCCATATTGCGGGTCTGGCGGTCTGCTGCTTTAGCTTGTTTTTCCTTGGGGGGTCTCTCGAGTATTGTAGACCCTTTCTGCCACTGTTATTAAATCCTGGATACTCTTTTCACCCAGGCGTTCTAGTTTTTGTAACTTCTTCCTAATGTCTGGAGCCACCTGGTTGACAAAATGCATTATCAAAGCAGCCTGAGTGCCTTCTGCTTCTGGGTCCATGGGGGTGTGTTGTCTAAAGGCCTCCATCAGTCTTTCCAGATAAGTGGCTGGACTCTCAGTGGGGCCTTGTTGAACATCTCCTACTTTAGCTAGGTCAGTGGGTTTCCGTGCAGCTGCCTTGAGCCTGTTACTCCAGGTGTTTCTTGACTTCCTACTTTAGCATTCCAGTCCGCTATAATGAAAAGGACATCTTTTTTGGGTGATAGTTCTAAAAGGTCTTGTAGGTCTTCATAAAACAGTTCAACTTCAGCTTCTTCAGTGTTACTGGTTGGGGCATAGACTTGGATTACTGTGATATTGAATGGTTTGCCTTGGAGACAAACAGAGATCATTCTGTCATTTTTGAGATTGCATCCAAGTACTGTATTTCGGACTCTTTTGTTGACCATGATGGCTACTCCATGTCTTCTGAGGGATTCCTGCCCGCAGTAGTAGACATAATGGTCATCTGAGTTAAATTCACCCATTCCAGTCCATTTTAGTTCGCTGATTCCTAGAATGTCGACATTCACCCTTGCCATCTCTTGTTTGACCACTTCCAATTTGCCTTGATTCATGGACCTGACATTCCAGGAACCAGAGATTAAATTGCCAACATCTGCTGGATCATCAAAAAAGCAAGAGAGTTCCAGAAACACATCTATTTCTGCTTTATTGACTATGCCAAAGACTTTGACTGTGCGGATCACAAGAAACTGTGGAAAATTCTGAAAGAGATGGGAATACCAGACCACCTAACCTGCCTCTTGAGAAACCTGTATGCAGGTCAGGAAGCAACAGTTAGAACTGGACATGGAACAACAGACTGGTTCGAAATAGGAAAAGGAGTACATCAAGGCTGTATATTGTCACTCTGCTAATTTAACTTCTATGTAGAGTACATCATGAGAAACATTGGNTTCTATCACCAGTCACATCCACAGCTGGGTATTGTTATTGCTATGGCTCCATCCCTTCATTCTTTCTGGAGTTATTTCTCCACTGACCTCCATATTGGGCACCTACTGACCTGGAGAGTACCTCTTTCAGTATCCTATCATTTTGCCTTTTCATACTGTTCATGGGGTTCTCAAGATAAGAATACTGAAGTGGTTTGCCATTCCCTTCTCCAGTGGACCACATTCTGTCAGACCTCTCCACCATGACCCGCCTGTCTTGGGTTGCCCCATGCATGGCTTAGTTTCATTGAGTTAGACAAGGCTGTGGCCCTAGTGTGACTAGATTGACTAGATTTCTGTTTGTATGGTTCCAGTGTGTTTGCCCTCTCATGCCCTCTTGCAACATCTACCATTTTACTTGGGTTTCTCTTACCTTGGGCGTGGGGTATCTCTTCACGGCTGTTCCAGCAAAGCGCAGCCACTGCTCCTTACCTTGGATGAGGGGTATTTCCTCACCGCTGCCCTTCCTGACCTTCAGCGTAGGATGGCTCCTCTAGGCCCTCCTGCGCCCGGCAGCCACCACTCCTTGGACTTGGGGTTGTTCCTCCTGGCTGCTGCCCCTGGCCTTGAGCATGGTGTTGCTCCTCCCAGTTGCCGCCCTGGCCTTGGGTGCCGCCCCTGGCCTCGAATGTGTGGTGGCTTCTCTGTGCCTCCACCCCTGGCCTCAGACGCGGGGTGGCTCCTCTCTGCCATCACCCCTGACCTCAGACGCAGGGTGGCTCCTCCTGGCCGCCGTCCCTGCACCTCGGATGTGGGGTATCTCCTCCCAGCCCTCGCCCCTGACCTCAGACATGGGGTAGCTCCTCTCAGCTATTCCTGCTCCATCACAGCCTGGCACTCTAGGCCACTGTCCCTGACCTCAGATGTGGGGTGCTCTCAGCCGCGCTTAGTGCGCCAGCCCGCCGCTGCTGCCTATGCTCAGTGCGCCATCAAAAAAGAAAATTAAAGTCCAATATGTTTGATGAATATAGATGTAAAAATTTCCAAGAAAATACTAACAAACTGAATCTATCAACACATAAAACAGATTATATACCACGACCACTGGGGATTCATCCCAATTTCACAAGGATAGAGCAGCATACTCAAACCAATCAATATGATACGTCATGTAAAGAAAAAGAAAAAAAAACACATTATCATCTCAATAGATGTTTAAAAAGCATTTGACAAAATTCTTACACCCATTCATAATGAAAACACTTACCGAAGAAAGTATAAAGGGAACATATTTCAAAATAATTAAAGCTATTTATAACAAAACCATAGCTGATATAATATTAATTGGTAAAAAAGGTAAAAGCCTTCCTGTTAAAATCTAGAACAAAAGAAGNATGATGCTAAAGTTGAAACTCCAGTACTTTGGCCACCTCATAAGAGTTGACTCATTGGAAAAGACTGATGCTGGGAGGGATTGGGGGCAGGAGGAGAAGGGGACGACTGAGGATGAGATGGCTGGATGGCATCACTGACTCGATGGACGTGAGTCTGAGTGAACTCCGGGAAATGGTGATAAACAGGGAGGCCTGGCGTGCTGCGATTCATGGGGTCACAAAGAGTGGGACATGACTGAGTGACTGAACTGAAGTGCCTTGAGCCCCTCCAACAGAGTCTGGCGGTAAACTCGGAGCCTCTCCTTACCTTGTGCAATATTGTAATCCCAGTCAGGTCGCGACAAAGGGAAGGAGGCATTAATTTCATCTATATTATTAGGGGCTCTCCATTGGCCCCAGGGACCCTTTTATGGGCCTCATTCTGTATTCTCTCTCTCTCTTCCGTGGTGAAGAGAATCTGGAGTAGCTGTTGACAGTCGTCCCAGGTGGGCTGATGAGTGAAAAGCACAGTCTCTAGAAGGTTAGATCTCTAGGGTTATCTGAGAATTTAGCATTCTGGGACTTCCAGTTATAAAGGTCGCTGGTAGAGAAGGGCCAGTACTGATGAGGTTGGTTCCCTTCTTCGTCGGGGGTACCGGCCACTCGTAAAGGGAGGGCAACAGTCGAGTCTACCAGCCCCGCTGGAGACATGGCTTGCCTATGGTGAGTATTTTGTGCGGCCCCCCCTTTCTGATGCATTGGCCCTAGGTGGAGGGATAGCAGGGGCCCGTGGTGGCTCAAGGTTCCCTTCTTCGTCGGGGGTACCGGCCACTCGTAAAGGGAGGGCAACAGTCGAGTCTACCAGCCCCGCTGGAGACATGGCTTGCCTATGGTGAGTATTTTGTGCGGCCCCCCCTTTCTGATGCATTGGCCCTAGGTGGAGGGATAGCAGGGGCCCGTGGTGGCTCAAGGGGTTGGTAAGGGGGTGGGAAGAGAAGTTCTTCCTCTGTTCCCCCTTGTAAAATGGGGTACAGCGGCGCTGTTGGTTCAGGTTCCTTGGGATCTTTCAGGTTCTTTCCTACACGTGTCACCAGCACCTGTGCGGTGGAAAATCCCTGCTGAGGCAAGAAAGGTTTTACCCATGGAGGGGGGCACAATATGAGATCTTCCCACACCATGACATAGGGAACTTGGTCAGGGTGTCTGCTCCGCGGTCGAAAGATGCTGTCTCGGACTCGGGGCACGGTTTCCAAGTCAAAGGTGCCCTCTGGGGGCCATCCCACTTGGAAAGTTGGCCATTCCGTGCTGCAAAAAGTGATCAATTTATCTTTCTTAATTTTCACACTGAGGTCGTGGGCACCCAGCTTGACTTCCTTAAAACGGGCAGTGACCGGAGATAGAGGAGTAGGGCTAGACTGACTCTGCCCCATCGTTCCTAGATCAGTCAGATGTTGGTAGATTAACACAGACAGTACAGATAGCCACACAGACAGACAGAGAGATAGAAGATACAGACCTCCGGGAGTCCGGAGGCAAAACTGAAAGTTAGACAATAGCCTCCGGCCATTCAGCAGGAGTGACCCACTCTTGTCTACAGAGAACAGGGGCACTCTGTCCCCTCCTAGGGGGTCGGAGACGTCTCCCAACGACCTGCACCAGTGACCCGCCGGCGCGTCCGCCTGGGTCATATACCAGCTTCAGAAAATAGGCCTTATCAGAAACAAAGAGACAGAGAAGAGCTTACCGGCTGCGGATGACTCTCTGGATCGGTTTCCCTGCGGGGCCGATGGGAGATCCCAGACGAGCCCCCAGATGTTATGCCCAAGTCGAGAAATCTCCCACTGACCACCAGGGAGCCCATATCCGATGCAAAAGCAAGAGAGTTTTTATTACCAAGCTCGAGCTGGGGCTCCCACCATTACCGACGCAGCAGCTAAGGAGAGGAGCCTCGAACTCTGGGTTTCATTGCTTATATAGGGTATTCTTGCATGAAAAATTCTAAAAACGGGAGTTTCCGGGTTGAGAGTACCTTTTGTGGAAGGGTTGGGTGTTGGGTTCTGATTGGTTTTCATTTCCCGGGCTTAATTCGATTCAATTTCCCGGGCAGGTCATAAGTCCTGAAGGTAAAGTCAGGAGATCCTGATCTGGGATCTGGCTCGCAGGTGGTGGGGTGAGGTCAGGGGATTTCCAAAGACTCTTTCCTCAGAACTCTAAAATGGAGCCTTTTTTAACAAAATGGGGTGGCTTAGGTTCTTCTTAACCCCTGGACCACCAGGAAAGTCCCATAAATAAACTTTTTAAAAGTCCAACCTAACCATAATCAAGTACATGCAAAAAATTTTTTTAATTTGAAGCTTTTACTCCTTTTATTAGAAAGTGTGAATAAAATGCTAATATCGTTTACTATCTAATTTATGGTGAAACTGTCACACTCTTAAGTTTTGGCTGGCCTTATTAACTGCCACAATCTTTGTAAAAACAGTTTAGCAATGTGTCTTTAAGAGCTGTTAAGTGTTCTTACTCTTTCACCTAGTAAATCTATTCCTGAGAATTAATCCTTTGAGAAATCTAAGAAAAATCCACAAAGACAAAGCACAGAGATATTCATTATAGGATTATCTATCATTTTAAAAGTAAAACTGAAACAGTCTAGAGAATTACAAGGAAATGATTATGTAATTTAGGGTAAATGAATTGAATGGAACAGCACACAGCCCTCAAAAATGGTCATTATGAGAACTCTTTAGTATCTCAGTGTTTATGGTTTAGGGTTCAGGAAAAAATTATCAGATTTAAAATGTTTGTTCTGCTCTGTATAATGTCTTTTTATGAGGGAGCAAAGACTAGCAGGGAAACTACTTCCTCCCACAGTCTTCCCTCTCTTAATAAAATCCAGCAGCAGTCTCCCAGTTGCTCAGACCATAAGACTTGATGGGGAGCTCTATTTTCAAGATAGATCCAGAATCAGACACTTTTTCCCACCTCCACTGCTCCCACCCTAAGAAAGTGAAGTTGCTCAGTTGTGTCCGACTCTTTGCGACCCCATGGACTGTAGCCCACCAGGCTCCTCCATCCATGGAATTTTCTAGGAAAGCGTACTGGAGTGGGTTGCCATTTCCTTCTCCAGGGAATCCTCCCAACCTAGAGATCGAACCCAGGTCTCCCGTGTGGTGGGCAGACGCTTTACCGTCTGAGCCACCAGGGAATCCCTGGTCCATATCAAAGTCACCTCTTGCCCAAGTCAGTACAGTAGCCTCCAAACTGGTCTTCTTGCTTCCACTCTTGCCTTCTTACAGTCCATCTCCTGCCTTATGGATTCTTTTAAAACATAAGACAAATACATCCTCCACTGCTCAAAAAAGGGCCAGTTACATTAAGTGGTCCACAAGGCCCTACACAATCTAGTCTTACTGCAGATGCCAAAGACTTGGCCTCTTTGCACCAATGCTGAATCGAATCTTGTATATAAGAGTTTGGGGTGAAGTAGAAAAGAATAGCTTTATTGCTTTGCCAGGCAAAAGCAGACACAGCAGGCTCCTGCCCTTGAAAACTGTGTCCCAAACCAGAAGGATTTGGTAAGGAGTTTTATGGCAGTGATCCAAGGGTGATTTGCTGATAAGATTAGGGCGTGTGCATGGATTGCACTTCTTTAATCTGGTCTCAAGTAATTTATGTTTTTAGACTGGCTCTGCAGCATGTGGGAACTTCCTTCCTCAACTAGGGATCCAACTTGAGCCCTCCTGCAGTGGAAGCATGGGGTCTTAACCACTGAATTAGGGCATGTGCATGGATTGCACTTCTTTAATCTGGTCTCAAGTAATTTATGTTTTTAGACTGGCTCTGCAGCATGTGGGAACTTCCTTCCTCAACTAGGGATCCAACTTGAGCCCTCCTGCAGTGGAAGCATGGGGTCTTAACCACTGGACCACCAGAGAAATCCCTCAGGTAATCTCTTGATGAGCTTCTCTGGTTAACTTAATTTGGCCTCAGGTGGTCTTCTGGGGTGTGAAGAATGCTGACATCTTCCATTTCTTGCATTTTTAGTTCTATGTTGTTGTTCAGTTGCTAAGTTGTGTCTGACTGTTTGCAACCCCATGGACTGCAACATGCCAGGCTTCCCGGTCCTTCACTATCTCTCTTGCTCAAACTCATGTCCATTGAGTCAATGATGCCATCCAACCATTTCACCCTCTGTCACTCCTTCATCTCCTGCCCTCAGTCTTTCCCAGCATCAGGGTCTTTTCCAGTGAGTCATCTCTTCCCATCAGGTGGCCAAAGATGCAACATGCCAGGCTTCCCGGTCCTTCACTATCTCTCTTGCTCAAACTCATGTCCATTGAGTCAATGATGCCATCCAACCATTTCACCCTCTGTCACTCCTTCATCTCCTGCCCTCAGTCTTTCCCAGCATCAGGGTCTTTTCCAGTGAGTCATCTCTTCCCATCAGGTGGCCAAAGTATTGGAGCTTCAGCTTCAGCATCAGTCCTTGCAATGAATATTCAGGGTTGATTTCCTTTAGAATGAACTGGTTTGATCTCCTTGCTGCCCAAGGGACTCTCAAGAGTATTCTTCAGCACCACAGTATTGAAACCTTCAGTTCTTTAGCCCTCAGCCTTCCTTATGGTCCAGCTATCACATCCGTATATGACTACTGGAAAAACCATAGCTCTGACTATATAGACCTTTGTCAGCAAAGTAATGTGTCTGCTTTTTAATACTGTGTCTAGGCTTGTCATAGCTTTTCTCCCAAGGAGCAAGCATCTTTTAATTCCATGGCTGCAGTCACCATCTGCAGTGCTTTTGGAGTCCAAGAAAATAAAATCTGCTACTGTTTCTATTTTTTTTCCCCATCAATTTTCCATGAAGTGATAGGACCAGATGCCATGATCTTAGTTTTGTGAATGTTGAGTTTTAAGCCAGCTTTTTCACTCTTCTATTTAAGCATCATCAAGATGCTCTTTAGTTCCTCTTCACTTTCTGCCATTAAGGTGGTATCATCTGCATATCTGAGGTTGTTGATATTTCTCCTGGCAATTGAGCTTCATTCCGCCCAGCATTTTGCATGATGTACACTGCATAGAAGTTAAATAAGCAGGGTGACAACATACAGCCTTGCCGTACTCCTTTCCCAGTTTTGAAGCAGTTCATTGTTCCGTGTCCAGTTCTGTTGCTTCTAGACTTGGATACAGTTTTCTCAGGAGGCAGGTAAGGGGGTCTGGTATTCCCTTCTCTTTAAGAATTTTCCACAAAGAGCTTAAAGATATTGTTTTGTGTATCACTTGAAGATTCTGTTAGGTCCATACCATTTCTGTCCTTTATTGTGCCCATTTTTGCATGAAATGGTCCCTTGGTATCTCTAATTTTCTTGAAGAGATCTCTAGTCTTTCCCATTCTATTGTTTTCCTCTATTTCTTTGCATTGTTCACTTAAGACGGCTTTCTTATCTCTTCTTGTTATTCTTTGGAACTCTGCATTTAGATGGTTATACCTTTCCTTTTCTCCTTTGCCTTTCCCTTCTTTTCTCAGTAAGACCTCCTCAGACAAACATTTTGCCTTGTTGTGTTTCTTTTTCTTGGG
>SJYX01012790.1:0-23807 GCA_006410675.1 Oreotragus oreotragus | reverse complement strand
CCAGCCTAGCAGGCTCCTCCCTCCATGGGATTCTCCAGGCAAGAGTACTGGAGTGGGTTGCCATTTCCTTCTCCAGGGGATCTTCCCGACCGAGGGATCGAAACCGGGTCTCCAGCATTCCAGGCAGATGCTTTAACCTCTGGTATAATATCATATGTGAGATGAATTGCCAGTCCAGGTTCAATGCAGGATACAGGATGCTCGGGGCTGGTGCACTGGGATGACCCAGAGGGATGGGATGGGGAGGGAGGTGGGAGGGGGGTTCAGGATGGGGAACACGTGTACACCCGTGGCGGATTCATGTCAATGTATGGCAAAACCACTACAATATTGTAAAGTAATTAGCCTCCAATTAAATAAATTTATATTAAAAAAGAAAAATATATAAATAAAATGTGGCTAATAGAAAGTTTAACATTACATATGTGGCTTGCACGCTGTATTCATTGGATAGAGCTTCTACAGGCATTGAGGATACAGCAGAGCACAAAACAGACAAAAGTCATGCCCTCCTGGAGTTTACCCCTGGGGAGGAGAGAAACAGCAGATAAACAAGTGGAATAAGTGCCTTAGAAAAATAAAGCAGGGAAGCAGGTTAGAGAAGGAAGGAGACGTTGACATTTAAAATAGGTTTATCAGGACTTCCCTTGTGGTCCAGTGGTTAAGAATCTGCCTGCTAATGCAGGAGACATGGGTTCAGTCCCTGCTCTGTGAAGATTCCACATGCCATGGGCTCCTAAGCCCATAGGCCACAACTGCTGAGCCCATACACTATACACTAATTACTCAGTTGTGTCCGACTCTTTGTGACCCCATGGACTGTAGGCTACCAGGCTCCTCTGTCCATCAGATTTTCCAGGCAACAGTACTGGAGTGGATTGCCATTTCCTTCTCCAGCGGATCTTCCCAACCCAGGGATCGAACCTGGGTCTCCCACATTGTAGACAGACGCTTTACCATCTGAGCCACAGGGAAGTCACTGAGCCCATGTGCCACAACTACTGAAGTCGGTGGGCCCTAGAGTGTGTGCTCCACAAACAAGAAAAGCCACTGCAGTTGGAAGCCCATGTATCACAGTTAGAGAGTAGCCCCACTCACCACAATTAAAGAAAAGCCTACATGCCGCAACAAAGGACCAGTGCAGACAAAAATGAAAAAATAATAAAAATGATAGTGATATTAAAAAAATAAAATAGAATTATCAAGAATGGCTTTATTTATATTAGCCTTCAAGAAAATGGAGGGAGAGACAACTTCATCGCCCTCTAGGAGGGTTGTAATCACAAAAACAGGTAATAACAAGTGTTGGAGAAGATGTGGGAAATTGGAACCCAGATAACACTGCTTGTGGGAATGTAAAATGGTGCAGCCACGTTGGAAGCACTTTCTTAAAAAGTTAAACAGAGTTACCATATGACCCAGCAATTCCCTCTTGGGTATTTACCCAAGAGAAATGGAAACATGTCCATCAAAAACTTGTACATGAATGTTCATAGCAACATTATTCCTATTAGCTAAGAATTGAAACACCCAAATGTCCTTTAATTGATGTGGGTATGTCCATTCAAGAGAATATCATTCCACCCTAAAAGAGAATGCAGTTCTAAAACATGAATCTTGAAAACAGTGAAAGAAGTCAGTCACAAAAGAGCATATAGTATCTGATTCCGTTTAACCATTCCATCTAATTCCATGAAACGTTCAGGATAAGCAAATACATTGAGACAGAGAATAGATAGGTGGGGAGAGTTGAGGAAACCAGGGAGAAATGAGGAGTGACTGCTAATGGGTCTGAGGTTTCTTCTTGGGGTGACGAAAAATGTTCTAACTGACCATCGTGAGGGTCGCACAGTTCTGTAAATATACTAAAGCCCACTGAACTGTATACTTTAAATGGGTGAATTGCATGGTATATTAATTATAGTAATAAAACTGTTATGAAAAAAGAAAATAAAGACTTCACTGAGAAGTGATATGTGAGCAGACATTTGAGTGAGCTAAGGGCCTGGGGGTGTGTGGCGCCCTCCAGGCAGAGAAAACAGAAAGTACAAAGGCCCTGAGGAAAGAGCAGGCTTAGCTTAAGGGACAGGCTAGAGCAGGACGAGGGGGACAGCAGGGGTTGAGTCAGAGGGATGGAGCAGCAGGCCATGCAGGGTGCTCCAGGCCATGAGGAGGACTTTGCCTTCTCTGCTGCTGCTGCTAAGTCACTTCAGTCATGGCCGACTCTGTGTGACCCCATAGATGGCAGCCCACCAGGCGCCGCCATCCCTGGGATTCTCCAGGCAAGAACACCGGAATGGGTGCCATGGGCTTCTCTACTGAATGAGATAAGTCACTCAAGGCTTTAGAGCAGAGAAGGGCCAAGATGTGATGACCAGTCTGGCTGCTGTGTTGAGAGTAGCCTTCAGGGGTCATGTACAGAAGCCATGAGAAAGTTGTTACATTGTCTGAACATTCCAGTTGAACTAACATGATATATGTCTGTTATAGGTTTGAACCCACTAAAATAGGGAGTGTGTGCATACACAGTCGCTCAGATGTGTCTGACTCTTGGCTACCCCATGGACTGTAGGCCACCAGGCTCCTCTGTCCATGGGATTTCCCAGACAAGAATACTGGAGTGGGTTGCCGTTTCCTTCTCTGGGGGATCTTCCCCACACAAGGATCGAACCCAAATTTCCTGAATTGGCAACTGGATTCATTACCACTGAGCCACCAGGGAAGCCCCCTGACTAGATGATTCTAAATTTTTCATGGGAATGCAAAGGAGCTATAGTGGGGACTTGCGTGGCAGGTGGATTCTTTACCACTGAGCCACCTGGGAAGCAGAATGGGGAGAGGTTGGCAAATTGTAACCTGGGGGGCGGGGGTAAAATTCAGCCCACCACCTATTTTTGGCCAGCCTGTGAACTAAGAATTACTTTTACATTTTTCTAAATGGTTGACAAAATTCAAAAGAATAATACTTCATGAGACATGAAAACCATATGAAATTTCAAATCTCAGTGTCCATAAGTAAAGTGTTACTAGAACACTTCCAGGCCCATCTGTGTGTATAGCTGCTTTCACAGCAGAGGTGAGTAGACAGAACAGGGACAAGAGACTGTGTGGCCTGCGAAGCCTAAAATACTTCCCATCTGGTCCTTAACAGAAAAAGTTTGCTGAACCATACAACAATTCCCAAACATTTTGGTCTCAGAACTATTTTCATCTTAAAAATTGAGGCTCCCAGATTTTGTTCATAGAGGTTATCAAGATTTACCGTTTAGAAATTAAATGTGAAGCAAATGGCATTTCTTCATTCTTTTTAAGCACAGGGAACTCTGCTCAGTGTTGTGTGGAAGCCTGGATGGGAGGGGAGTTTGGGGGAGAATGGATACATGTATTTGTATACTACTGAGTCACCTTTTCTGTCCATCTGAAACTGTCACAACATTGTTGATTGGGCATACTCCAATATAAAATAAAACTTTTTTAAAATGTGCATGTGATCGCCTACAAGTATTTTTAAATATGTAGTAAGAAATAAAAAAAAATAATTAACCCACTGTAACACTGAACCTGGTTTTGATGAACTGGCTTACTCATGTCATGATGTAATGAAGTGCTACAGAGTTGGCTGTAGACAGGCTGGCTTCTAGACATAACAGGCTGTGCTAATGGACCAAGTGTGGGGTGTGAGGAGAAGAGAGGAATCGAAGATGCCTCCAAGGATTTTAAAGGCACTTAAAGGGATCAGTGGGGCAGCCTGCTGGAGAAACAGGTTGGTTGGTGAGACTGACCCCTCCTCTCTCAACAATAAGACAGTCACCATCAGTTTGGGGGTCTTATTCTAAGCCATGCAGGAACATCCAGAGTAGCTTCTGGGCAAGGGTCTAGAACAAGTCCAAAGAGGTGATTCAGGAAAGGAGAAAGTGGGTCCACTCAGCTTACTCTGTATGAAAGGGCTTGGGCAGGAATTCCCTGGAGGTCCAGTGGTTAGGGCTCCGAGCTTCCACTGCAGGGGGCACAGGTTCAGTCCTTGGTTGGAAAAATAAGATCCTACATGCTGTGCAGCCAGCCCCCTGCCCGCTACCCCCTACCCCCCACCCCACAAAAAGAAAGGGCTTGATCACTCAATCCTCCAGGAGGAAAATCTATTCCAAGTCAGGTACATTTGGGTAGCTATTTGATTCAATGTGTAAACAGGTCCAGAAAATGTATTCTTTTAAAGAAAGTTGATTCAATATTTACTAGAACCTTGTCCTAGAGCCTGGGGAAAGAACAAAAAAAAAAAAAAGAAAAGAAAAATGTGGTGCCAGTCCTCCTGAATCTTAGTATTTGAGAGGACACATCACCTTTTCTGAGATTATTTTTTCATCTGTGAAATGGGATAATAATACCAAACTCTACAGACTTTCGAAGTGTTCATGGAATAATCCTATTCAGTAAACATAAAGGATCCAACACAATCCTGGGCACAGAGTAGGTAATCAATGCTTCTTCTCCCTCTCCTCACTCTTCTTTCAAGCACACATCCCTCCTTCAAAAAAGATGGCCCCAAGCTATATATGCATTCATCCACCAAATATTCATGAAGAATCTACTATATGTAAAGTGAGGGAGATACAGGAAAGTTACAAGACACACTGTTCACTGCTAGAATATGTGAAGTGAAGTCATTCAGTCATGTCCAACTCTTTGCGACCCCATGGACTGTAGCCTACCAGGTTCCTCCATCCATGGGATTTTCCAGGCAAGCCATCTGTGTGCGTATGAGATGAGATCGACCAAGTAACAGCTCATGGAATAGAAACAGCAGCTATGTCAGGGGAGAGGCCAAGGTAAGTGCTCTCTAAACAAAATAAGATTCCAGGAGGAATGAGGTTTAAATTATCCCTAAGATAGAAAGGACTCAGATGAGCCAAGATAGTTAGAGGTTACTAGTAGGTGGCCTGAAGCTGATAAAAATTTTAGAAGTAGGTTAGCAAAAGATTTCGGAGAAGGCGATGGCACCCCACTCCAGTACTCTTGCCTGGAAAATCCCATGGACGGAGGAGCCTGGTGGGCTGCAGTCCATGGGGTCGCAAAGAGTTGGACACGACTGAGCGACTTCACTTTCACTTTTCACTTTCATGCATTGGAGAAGGAAATGGCAACCCACTCCAGTGTTCTTGCGTGGAGAATCCCAGGGATAGGGGAGCCTGGTGGGCTGCTGTCTATGGGGTCGCACAGAGTCGGACACGACTGAAGTGACTTAGCAGCAGTAGCAGCAGCAGCAGCAAAAGATTTGAGTGTAGAAGAGAGTGACTCACTGGGCTCATGGGAAGATTTACTGTAGGAGATATTCTTGCCCCGGCCCTGGGCCCAGAGCACCTCATCTCTGCCATAAAAATACTTAGATTCTAAGTCCTATTAATAGATTAACAACCTGCAGATCAAGGACATTTCAGTCAATGAGGAACGACCTTGGAAAGAAGGAAAGAAATTCATGTTTTCTTGTATTTACTCAGACCTTTAACTCCTGTCTAGTTACTCCTTGGGCATTTTGTAGCATTTATCCCTCCTGTTTTCCTTCCAAATTCTACAAAGTGCCAAGAACCCCTAAACTACTCCTTGTTGCTACCTTCTGATGTTACATCATTTACAAAGACTGCGACTGCCTAGGACTTGGCCACCTTTAAGCTTCAGTAAGCACATGTTCCCCTGCCCCTAGACAGTGTGATCAAGACAGTCAGGACCCAGATTTAAATCCACCCATCACCAGCTGCATGACCTTGGGCAAGTCACCTTTTCTGAGATTATTTCTTCTTCTATGAAATGAGATAATAACACCAAACTCTGTAGACTTAAGAGGTGTTCATGGAATAATCCTATTCAGTAAAGTATCCAACACAATCCTAGACGCAGAGTAGGTAAGCAGTTTTTCTCCCTCCCTCCACCCTCCCCTCAAAAAGAGTTTTCTTCAGGGACCACACCCAACAGTGGAAGCAGCAGAAGCACCATATGGAATCAGAGAGAGAGGTGAGAGTCCTGCTTTGCCCCTTCCCAGCTGAATGGCACTGGGCCAGTCACTTTGCCTCACTGAGCCTTGGGTTTCCCATGTGTAACTAGGAAATTTTATGCCATGCCCCTCCTCACAGCATTGCTGTAATAGTTCAAAAGAGAGGGCCTCTTTTAGGGAGATGGCGATAGTGATCACAAAGGATTTAATGGAGTATTCTCCTCAGGTTGCTTGCTTCTATTTATCACCTGAGAGGAGGGACTCCCAGAACCGAAAACTCAGTCCTCTTTGTAGAAGTTCTGGCTTTACTGCCAGGAATACTTGGCATGCAAATGAGTATCATGTTCACAACTGTAAAAGAATGTATGAGAGCAGGATGTGAGCACACCGAATTCTGGCCTCTTGGTGGGCAAGGGGGAATCTAAGATGCTTGTTAATAGTGACTGTGTGGTTCAGAAAAGGTTTCCGTTTCCTCAATGCTAATGTGGGAGAAAGAGGAATTACAGATGGAAAGAATCTTATAAAGCCCTGTCTCTGCTCTAGAGTTCCACATTCTCTGAATCTCTGGTCATAGATATGGCCTTCTTTCCCACAGCTGTCCACTATAAATGTCCAATATAAATGAAGGATGGTGAGGCGGTCTCTGAAGGCTGGTCAGCCATCCCCTGGGCTTCTGAATTGTTTCCTGCCCATCTGATAGCAATTGATTATGCCTCTGATGACTCTTACCCTATCAACAGGGAGGCTTGTCTGTTTAGCTGATGGCTGCTCTTTCACCAGAGGGTGGCAAAATCGTGTCAGAAAACCCCAACCAGGAACCTCAGGTACAAAAGGAAAATGTAGAAATACCAGGGGTCGTCTGCCAAACTTAGATCCTTGCTTCTATTGGAACCCAGACCTTCAGCCTTAGCAACTCAAAGCCAGGGGCAGCAGCATCAGCATCACCTGGGAACTGGTTGCCCACCCACCTTCTTCACCCCTAGAGAACTACATCAAGACACTCTGGGGGTGGAGCCTCCCAAGTGGTTCTGATGCACTGCTCTCGGTGGTTAAAGAAACAAACCACCTATTTTAAAGCACAAAGTCCTGGCCTTCTCATCAAAGTCCAGGTGTGGGCTGAGCCAGTGCAGGAGTCCAGCTCAGGCTGTGCTACCTCCCAGACGTGGAACCCTGGGCAAGTTATTGAACGATTCTCAGCCTCAGTTTCCTCACCTGAAAAATGGAGATAATACCTACAGAATCAGCTGTCCTGGGATTATAAATAACCAGTGTGTGAGCTGGACCCATGAAAGGTAACTAGTCAGCGGTGGTTCCATTTGCTGCAGTGGATGGCATTTCTTTAAAAGCCCCAGGAGACGCCCTGGCCTTTGTCACAATAAGCCTCTGCACACAGTCTTTTAAACCCTCTCAAGTCCCACGTTTGTATCCAAAGGCTCAAAGAATGACAAGCAAATCCCGTCCTCCTCCCTAAGGAACCCAGAAGGCCTGAGATACTCTGTCCAGGCAGTGGTCAAAGGCCAGATCAGGCCAGGAGAGACCTTAAAGGTCATCTCGAGAGACTCCCTCCTTTTCCGCGGAGGGCCTGGGCCCAAGGTCAGGCTGTGAGATGCTGGCAGAACTGGGCCCTGGCTGCATCCGCGCACTCACAGTCCAGGGGTCTCCCCCTGCTCCGCGCTGACGCCCTGCGCCCCAGCTGCAGGGGCGCCAAGATCACCTACTTGCCCCCACTGCACCCCTCAAATGGATCGGTCCGGGCCCGGCAGCCTCAGCCCGGCGCCCCCTGGACTCCCGGCGGCCGGAAGTTCCCGGGTCCGCCCAGCCGACTCGGGCGCGGGCGCCAGCCGGGCCGGGCAGCGGCTCCCGAGGCCAGGCCGCCCCCTGGCGGGCCCGGGGCGCGCGGCAGCCGGGAGCCGGGCGCCCGCCCTCTCCCGGCCGCGGGGCGGAGTCGCCGGGCTCTGGGTCCGCTTCCCCGCCTCCCAGGCCCCCGCCCCGCCCCCTTCGGTGGGCTGCGGGGCGCGGCGCGGCGCGGCGGGGCGGGGCGGTGGGTCCGGCGGCCGTCGGAAGCTGCCCGCCGCGGGGCTGGCGAGGGCCGCGGGCGCGGGGCTCCGGCGGCCGCGGATGGGAGGCGGAGACCGGGCGGGCGAGCGACGGCGCCGCGGCCACCATGGGGAACAAGCAGACCATCTTCACGGAAGAGCAGCTGGACAACTACCAGGTGAGTCCGGCCGCCCCCGGATCCCGAAGCGGCGCCCTTCGTCTCCCTCCCTTTTTCCCGTCGCTTGCCGAGGCCTCCCGAAAGCCGGTTCACCAGGTTCAAACCTTGCTTCTGCCTTCAGCTCGACGCGTGACCTTGGGCCGGTGACTTCTCCAAGCCTCAGTTTCCCCACCCGAGGAATGAGAGCTTTCCAGTTAGAAGATTCTCGCAGGCGTGTCTCTTTCTGCTCCCCTTTCCTCTCTCATTCAGACTTCTTGCTTTTCGCCCTAGTCTGGACCCAAACCCCTTCCCGACCGCTCATCCCAGAGCCCACACTGGCGCTGAGATGGAATCCTTAAACGTGGGCTGGAGGGAGGACTCCCTCCGGGAAGCCGCCGAGGAGAGTGAGTCTGTACAGCAGAAATGAGCTGGGTTGGAAGTGAAGCGCGTCAGTCCCCAAATACGATTCTGGGTTGGGGATGACTTGTTACCCATTGGGATCTTTCACTCTGGCCCCCTGCATGAAAGTAATTGGCACAAGAAGTCAAGCCAGGTACCAGTCTTATATGGTCACCTCTCCGAGCTCCCTTAGGCCCCAGCATCCACCCCTTTAGACCCCTCCTAGGTCCCTCTGCTTCCAGGGTTAGGGAGCTGTCCAGATCATATCCCAGTGCCCTCCCACCCGTGTGTAAACTTTTCTGTGGTTGCAGGATGGAGCCCAAACTCCTGACTTGCCCAGAGCCCTGGCCAGCCTGCTGAGGCTCTTTTCCTGCCCTGTGCACTACAGCCACCGCAGAGCTATCCTCCTTCCCTTGACACACTGGGCTCTTTCCTGCTTCTTTTTGCACATTCTCTGGGATGCTGCTCCTCAGGCTTCAGATGATCTCACTTATCCTCCCAGGCCCAACTCTGATGCTTCTTTCCAGGCTCTGCCAGGAAGAGGGGCCTAGACAGTATTGTGGCCTATGTGAAGCGTGACTGGGGGAGATGAATACCCGCAGGGTCTCGATGGCTGCCCCTTGCTTTGTGAACATTTCAGAATCAAGCTTGAAGTATGGATCCTCTGATGTGGGTACCCCTTTTGCTCCTGGAAGCGCTGGTTGTCAATAGCAGTACTTTCTCAGCTCCACGTGAGGCCCTGAGAAGGAGTGGGGGGGCGCCACATCGGTGGAGTGCCTTTGGTGTACCCAGCGCTGTAATGAATGCTCTCTATGCATCAAGTCATTTGAGCATCACCGAGAGCAGAATTATTAGCTGTTTTACAGGAGAGTAAACAAAGGCTGAGGAGCCATTCAGTACCCTGTGCAGTGAAAGTTCACACAAGAATTTGACTTGTGAATTCAAGGCTCAGTCCTTTTGTTGAGGCTGGGGGTTGTGTGTACTCCTTGTCCTGAAGGTCCTCGCTGTCTGCAGAAACAGACCGTTACCTCCAGAGAGGCAGGCAGTGAGTCTGCTCTAGGGGAGAGCTCTAGGGGTCAGTGGGAAACCTGGAGGGAAGGGGAGCTTTGTTTTGAATGGCAGGTCTGCAGGTAAGACAGCACTTGCACAGACCCTTGAAAGATCAGTGGCATTTTGGTCATCAGGGTCCCGGAAGAGGCCTTCCAGACCGAGAGGACCGCTTGGGTAAAGACCTGCAGGTGGGGCCAAGCAAGCAGGTAGCCACGCTCAAGAGTCCCCTCGTGGGGGTGGGGAACCTGGATTCCCACTCAGTCCAGCCTGGCGTTGAGTTTCCCTTCAGAGTCAGGCCCAGTGCTGGGTTCTGATCCTTTGCCAGAGGCTGAGCTCGGTGGGAAAAGTGAGAGCTGTGAAACCGGAGAGCCCCATGTCTCCCTCTCTGAGACTCTCCAGCCGGCCAGGGCCAGCCAGGGCCGCTGGGGGTGACCCTGAGTGACAGCCACCCCTCCCCCAACTGATCCCCAGCGTTTCCTGCCCTCTTCCCCAGTCCTCATCCCCAAAGTTCAGGTGTCTCCCCCTAGACCACCTCTCCGCCTTCCAGATCCAACCCCCTCCCACCAACCCCTCAAACTGCCAAGGGCCCACTGCCTTCCCCGGGACCCTCCACTGCTCCTCCAGCTAGTCTGACACTCTGCTCTGCTGTGGCCCCTGTTTTCAGTCAAGAGCAAGTCCTGTGACTCAGCCTCTTTGGGGGCTCGCCTGGGGACCCCCTCCTCCATCTCCACAGCCGGAAAGGGGCCAGGCCTCTCAGTTTCAGGATGTGATTTCCATCCACACGCTGCTACGACAATCCCTCAGTTTCTCATTCCATTCCCTTCCCTCCTTCTCATTTTCTTTCAGCAGACACAGCATGCATCCCCACTGTAAAGCAAGTTTTTCTTTAAAAAAGAATTCCTGGGCCTAGAGTTGCGCTGTACACATATTATCCAACGCTCTACTGCTGTGGGAAGCCCTAGGGAGCTGTCCATCTCTCGGTTGTACATGCCTGGAGCAGAAGCGCGGGGTCAAGGATGTGCTGGATCTTTCTAAAACATGGGCGTGACCCTCTCCTCCCCCTGGAATTCCTCAGTGTCTTGGGATAACAGCCTAAGCAGAGTGCAGAGCAGAGCTCACCCCGGCCTAGTCTGGGGTCAGCCAGCCTCCAGAGTCATTCTTCACCCCTCCCCTAGCACCCTAAGTTCCAGGCACACTGAAGGGCTTCTAGCCAAGCATGGCCTCACCTCTGGCCTTGTTCTCCTGGTGCCCTCCCCTCACTTCTTCAGCATCCCAGTCTGACCCATCTTTCTGTCCATGCCAGGCCTCACAGTTCTGAGACAGGCTCCCTGATGCCTTTGCACAGAATGGTTTATACCCGGTCATCAGTGTTTACTCTCCATCCCATTTCCTGTGTGTCCCCTGCTCAGGTACAGAAAAGGCAGTGGAGAACTTTGAATGAGGATGTTTGTATGAATACTTGTTAAAGCATAGCTCTAAGGAAGGGAAGGAACTCCAGCGATGCTGAAGTCCTGGCTTGAAGTCATGGAGGGGCTATAGTTCTGTATACTTTAGCAAGCCACTGTCCTCTTCTGGGTCTCGGTGTCTGCATCTCTCAAACGGGAATGATACTAGCTCTGCTGTGCTCGTGTCAAGGGTTCTTGTGGGGATCAGCTGAGCTGTGTGGTGGTCGGCTGGGCGGTGCCCAGGCTTGCATTGGCAGAGCCCTGTGGAGAGCCCACTCCAGCTGGGACTGGCTGTGGCTTGGCTTGGGACCACTGGCACAGGTAGACCAGCAGGGAGGCTACCTGGGCAAAGTTCTCCTGAGGTGAGCTTTGGAACATGGAAAGGATTTGGGTAAGCTGGACACGGTGGAGAAGGCAGTCCAGATTGGGAGAGCAGCATGAATAGAGGCTTGGAGGAGGACCTCCAGCCTTAACTACTGTAACATTTGCACTTCTACTATGAAAGCCCGGCCTGCCCTGTCTTCTGCTGCGAGTCCTGAGGGCCCACCTCACCTGAGTTAGGCCCCTCCATCCCTCACTCCTACCCTTTGTGACCCTAACCTGAGCTGGAACTCTTCCCTGAAGACTTATCCCTGTGAAAGGGCAGGGGCCAAGCAGTGACATTTGTTCTCAATGGAGTATAAGGAAGAGTTCCTGCAGACCTCTGGGCGCTGACTCCCTGGGTAGCTGAGCAGATGCAGGTGGGCAGGGTTTTTGTTTTGTCTTCAGGATGAGAGCAGACACAGAGCTGGGGGCTCTGAAGGGATGCCTTTGGGACATGGGTCACTGGATAGAGTGTTCAAAATGGGGAGGGAAGCCCCATAAACTGTGGCCTGTATCCTGCAATTTAGCTTATTTGCTTCTCTCACTGCCCCTTTCAGAGAGGCAGTATCCCATTTTACAGACGCAGACACTGAGGTTCCAAAAGGAGACTGATTTGCCTAAGGATCCAAAGCAAGATGAGAAGTTGAATCTGACTATTAACCCTTTTCCACTGCCAGACTGCTCAGAGCCCTGAGAAGCTTTTAAGGCACCTGCTGTGTTCCTCCTCCATGAGCTGCCTCCCTGGGATGTGTTCCAGGGAAGTAAGTCAACAGACGAAAGAGCAAAACATCATTCAGTGAGCAGGTTCAGGGCAGCTTTATTGGCAACGTTAAAAACCTAGAAACGGCCGTGTCTAAATGTTCAGAAAGAGGAGAAAGGTTAGATGAGGCAGGGCTGCTGCCCCGGAGAAAGGTTAGATGAGGCAGGGCTGCTGCCTTCAGTGAGATATTCCTCAGCCGGTGAGTTGCTAATGTCACTGCTGTGGAAGGAAGGTTTATGTGGAAAAGCCTGGTCATTCACTCCCCCAGTCTGTATTGCGCACGCACCGTGTATCATATGGGAATACACAGCGGAAGCAGGAGACGGAGTGGTGGGTGTGGGACTGGCCTGGGTGGCCTGCGGCTCTGTTTCCTGTCAGCGGGCAGTGGTCAAGAAGCACATGTGCCTGAGTTCCAGCCCAGCCCTTGGTCTATGTGTGCGACTTAGGGCAAGCTCTTCAACTTTGCTGAACCTCAGTTTTCCCATCTACAAAATGCGAAGGTAATGCCTCACTCCCCGCCCCATGTATGCTAGTGATTAGAACTAAACAAAACTGGATAATCAGAGCGCCTACTGACCAGCCCATGATAATCATGGACTGGTTGTGTTATGGTTCTCAGGTGCACGTTGCAGTCACCTGATGACTTTGTAAACTGCTGGTGCCTGGATCCACCCTCAGGGACTCTGTCGTAATTGATCTGGGGTCTGTTGGTGGTGATGGGAGAGGACGCAGGGAGTTAAGCAGTCCCCAAGTGATTCTGCTCTAGAGCAGAGGCCCTCACACTTTAGCAAGCATCAGCATCATGAGAAGAAACTTTTCTAAATGCAGATTTCTGGGCCCCACCCTCCCAAAGTTGCTGATTGTAGGTCTGGAGAGAAGTCCAAGAATCTAATTTCCACTAAGTCCCCAGGTGATGGTGATGTTGCTGGTCCAGGAAACACATCTTGAGGACCATTGATGTGGACAGAGGGAAGTAGTTGCAATAAGGGACTAGGGTCATGTGAGAAGCTTTCCCATCTGTTGCCAATAAAACTCACACATCAAGACCCAGATACTTCCTTTCCAACCCAGGGGATCGGAGAGAGGAGAAAAGAGAAGGGAGGGGAGAGGAAGAGAGAGCAGAACCCAGCCTCTTCCACATTCATCCGCGACATTCCCACTGTGCTGATTGGAAGCACCCTGACCCTTCTTGCTGGGCAGCTTCAGGCTGTAGAAGCAGCCGTGGGGCTGAGAGAAGTCTGTACTTGGAAGACCCAGCTGGGCGGCCTTTGCTGCCTGCTTCAGGTTTCTGGGGTCTCCAGAAATATCAGCCCACGTGTTTTCCATCCTGTCTGAGTCTTAGGCCTGTGGGGCAGGGAATTCTCTGCCCACGTGGGGTGCACAGGGGACACTGCTTGCCCAGCCTGGGCCTCTTCTAGACGCTACAGAGGAGCCACCACTGAAAGCAAAGCCTTACCTCCCCAGCAGAAGCGCCTGTGTTTCTCAGAAGGGCCAGGCAGCATGAGGGCCCTAAGCGTGACACCCACAGAACAGGAAGTGGCTCAGGAGAGACTAGTGGGGCCTGGGAATTACCACCAAGCCTCCTTTTCTGGCTCTCCTTCAGGAGCCCACTGGAAACCCTAGATGTGCTTCCTGTGGGCCTGCTTCCTTGGGTCCTTNGCGTGACACCCGCAGAACAGGAAGTGGCTCAGGACATAGTGGGGCCTGGGAATTACCACCAAGCCTCCTTTTCTGGCTCTCCTTCAGGAGCCCACTGGAAACCCTAGATGTGCTTCCTGTGGGCCTGCTTCCTTGGGTCCTTCTCAACGTGCTGTATAGTTGCCCCAGGGCCCGGGCTCCAGGTCTCACCCAGTGCAAGCCCAGCTGTCTGCATGCCTGGGCTGTGGCCATTAGCCCCTCGTCAGAGCCGGCTGTAGTCAGCTTACCCAGGAGGCCCCGCCTGCTCTGGGCTCCCTTATGCACCAACAACAGGCCAAGGCAGAGGAGCCAGACGGCAGGGGATAAGCACAAAAGCCCTTCATGGTTGGGTATTTTACGAAGTGCTGGGTCCTTTTCCCCTCCATACTTCCCACCAGGCCTGGCATAGTAGCCGTCATCACGAGGCAGGCTGAGCTGTGGACGGAGGTGTGACTGTGAGGGTCAGGTTATCCAGACAAAGGCAGGACCCTCAAGAAGAGTTTAAAATCTGGGTGACCTCTGGACCGAGTCCTGCCCCCACCCTGAGTCCTGCCTACCTGGGGGACCCCATGCCTACTTGGGGAAGCCTCCACCCCAGCCTCCGTCCAGATGCTGCCAGCTCCTCCCTGCCCACCATCCTGCTCCCCAACACCTGCCCCTCCACTGCCTTCTCTAGCCTCATCTGTTCCTGTGGCTACAGATGCAGTTAGATGCTGGGGCTTCCCCAGTCTGTGTGCCTGGAACTCTCAGCCTCTGAGCAGGGGGCTGCTGCCCGCGGCCACTCAGGACACACACCACCCACTGCTCCTCGAGGCACCATCCTCAGGGGCTGCCGCGTGGATGTTGCCCCTGCAGCTGGGCAGTTGGACGCGCTGTTGGTCCTTACTCCTCTGGGAGCGTCTCCCAGCCACTCCTCTCTCCTTCAGGGTATCCCCCGGCCCCTCAAATCAATGGCATCCACCTTGGAACTCTCCATCGGCCCCCTCAAATGCCCTCCCCCAATGTGTGCCTCCCAGCCCCGAAACGCTGGACACTCAGCTCCCTGGCTCAGGTCAGAAGCTTCAGGAGGCGGTTTGTGACCCCACTAGATTGCTCCTCTCAGTGGGCCGGGGCAGCAGGGCTGGTGGCTGCGCCTGTGCGGCTCTGAGCGAGGAAGGAAGGAGCCCGGGGCCCATACAGCCGACTGTATGTGTGTTTTCCTTCCACAGGACTGCACCTTCTTCAATAAGAAAGACATCCTCAAGTAAGTGTGGCTCTTGTTCACCCCTCTGGGGGCAGGGGTGGGGCTGGCCACGCCGGGGGTAGGAGGGTGCGGGGGGTGTGCAGGGTCCGCCCAAGCTGGGGATAAGCTTTTCCGCCTCCATCAGCAGCCTAATGTGGGCTGCTGTATGAACTCAGGAACTGGCCCACATCCTTCTGCCAAGAATGGAACGTCTACCGAGTGCGTGCCAGGCTCCATGGTGGGCAGTTTCAGGAACATTTTCATTTAATCCTCACTGTGCCCTTGTAATAGGAGAATCCTTTTATCCTCACTTTACAGATGGGGCTGAGCAGCTTGGCTAACGTCGCCCAGCCAGGGACTGAAGACCTGGCCCCTGACTCCAGGCTGCTCGCTATTTCACTGCCCCGCTGAAACCTATCCGACTAGGAGGTCCCTTTCCTTAGACAGGGATCCCTAAGAGCCCCCACGCTCAGGCTCTGATGTCCTGCCATTCCTGGGAGGTCCAGAAGTGAGGGGCATGGCAGGATGCCCTCACTGCCCTTGAGCTGTCCACTGAGAGTCTCTTTCCAGGACAGTCCCTTTCTTTGGGGATGGGGTGGGCCTAGACAGGAGAGATGAAGGTTGTTGGGAGCCTCAGAGCTCCAGGACCAGACGGAGGGCAGGACTCATAGAATGCCAGGAAACCTGGTCCCCCAGGCCATACCAGGCCCCCCTGCCTGGACTGTTAGGTGCACCAAAAGCCAGCATGGTCTCAGGACCGCTTTCGCTGGAGGTCGATGGGCAGGCTGGGGCTCGATCCTGTCGCACTGCCCATGGGAGCTGTGGTCTGCCATTGCCGTGGCCCTTCTGCCCAGACAGTATCCCTTGTTCCTTCCTTTGCCCAGGCTGCTTTTCTAGCTTGTCCCCTGGGTAGGTGGGGACACCCACTCCTACCACCTTGGAGAGACAGGGTCAGGGGCAAAGCCCACAGCCCTTGGCATCAGCGGAAACCTGGGCTCCACTTCCCAGCTCTGGCCTTTGACCAGCGTGCAGCCTTGCTGAGCCTCTGATTCTTTTATAAAATGGGGGTAATGATACCTCTCCTCATAGCATGGCTGAGAGGAGGAATGCCAGGGTATGTTTCTTGACAATGGAATTTGGTCTATAGCTTGAATGATGTGTGGGTTGGGGTTCCCATCTGGACAGGTGGTCCCCAGAACTGTCACAACACAGCGGTCACCCCAGCCCTTCCAGTGGCACCTCTTACCTATGGCAGTTCTTGGCAAAGATCCTCATTTAAGCCTCACCACGTCAATCCTCTGTTGCAGGGAGCTCCCGCCATCCTCACCCCCACCTCCGTAGATGCCAGGCCCAGGTTGCTTGTCCTGTGAGGCCCACCACCATTTTTGTTTGGGCAACAAAAGCTTGTCCCTAGGCCTTTGCGCAGGCTGCCTCACTGTGTTCTGCACATCCTCCAAGACCCACTCCAGAGTCATCTGCTCTGTGAGCTCCCAACTACCTTCCCCCAAATGCTTTTGCAAGCCTCTTAGGGGGCTCTGTGGGCTCGTGGCTCCGGTCCCCTTTCCCCCTGGACTTGCGGTCATTCAGGATACAGGCCCCTTGCGCCTGGCATTGGGCATGGCACCAGGAAGCACTTGAAGAATGTGTGGATGAAGGATAGGTAGGGTTGGCCAGGGGGAGAACATTCCAGGCTAGGAGCAGTCGGGGCAAGGGCACAGATCTGTTTCTACCTTCCCCATCCACAGCGGTCTCACTGAGAGTTGCAGCGTTGCCCGGGGGAAGAGGGTGGTTCACAGGCCAGGCCAGGAATTGGGTTCAGCCTGATAGGCTTTTGTGGGGGGACCCTGATCTCTTGGCAGATGATCAATCCCAGGCAGGTAGGTGGTCTGAGCAAGGGTAGGGGGTCTCCTGGCTCCCTACAGCCCTGGCCCACCCAGCTCTACATCCTTCTGTACCAGCCTCTGTAGTTCAACCCAGGCCTGGGATCCACAAAGTAGGGAAAGAACCCTTTCTGGCAGCTGGACACCCTCGCTGAGTCCCCCGCTGCCTGCTCTGTCTCTGGTTCCTTCCGGCCTCCCTTCTGTTTAGCACTCGTGGGTGACCAGACCTGGTGCTTTTTCTGCAAAGTTTGGTCGAGTGGGGTGGAGGAGGGGTGAAGCCCGGGAGCAGGACCCCTGTGATCTGGTCCCCACTGAGTGGCACCTGCTGTGTCTGTTGCCGCCTCTGTGGCGTGGGGATGAGAGTGCCCCCAGCCCTGTTTTTCCATTGACCCCAGTGGCTGGGAGGGCAGGGTGACAGCATCGTTCAGCATAACACAGGCTGCTTGGAATTTTGTCGCCTACTGGTCCACCCTCAGGAAGGGCAGTGAGGCCAGGCAGCGTGTGGGATTACTTGTCCAGGCGTGGCCATGATGGCTCAATTCCAGTTTCAGTCCCCTGGCTCTTCTCCAGCCTTCTCTCTGAGCCCCGGCAAGAGCCGGTGTGACTGACCACCCCTGCCAGGCACACCCTCTCCACACTGTTCACATCTCAGGTCCAAGCGGGACGACTGAGGGCCTGAGCCCAGAGAGGGCGCAGAGCGAGGCCCCGGCCAGCCACAGCAAGCCAGGCCAGCGGCAGAGCCAGGCCCTGGGCCCGGGGCCCTCCAAGCAGCCTGTGTTGTGCTGAACGACGCTGTCACCCTGCCCTCCCAGCCACTGGGGCCCGTGGAAAACAGGGCCGGGGCCGCTCTCATCCCCAAGCTGCAGAGGTGGCAACTGAGACACAGCAGGTGCCACACAGTGGGGACCAGATCACAGGGGTCCTGCTGCCAGGCCTTCAGGGGCCTTCCAGCACTATATCCCCAGCCCCGCCTGGATGGGTTTCTGGGTGAGCTGCACCCTGAATAGCGACCAGATGGTGAGGAGGAAACATGAGTGGCAGGTTCTTCTTTGCAGCTTGGGACCAGGCTCTCTGGCAGCCTCGAGTCAGTGATACCGAGTCTCAGATACCCATCGGGGAATTCTCCCCTCCCCCACTCCTCCCTACTCACATACACCCCCTCCCCCACTCTAGTGTGGATCCAGTTGCTCCCCAGGGCACAGCTCTTCCACCCCGATGCTGAGCCTGACTGGGCAGCCCCACCTTCAGCCACCTTCTTCGCCATAGGTGGTTCCCCCAGCCTCCAGTTAGCCTGTGCTCCTGAGCACAGAGACCCAGCTGGCACCTGGGGTGCTTGCCTATGGGTTACTTTATCTTCTGTTTCATTTTCTCAACCATTTAAAAACTCTGCATAATTTATTTTAATTATTTTTAATTTTTATTTCACCTGTGCTATGTGATGACAGTAGAAAATTAGAAAATAAAGCCAGTCAAGAAAGAACAAAAGATTATCAGCAGTCCTGCCACCCAGAAACAACAGCTATTAACGTTTTGATATATTTGACCTTTAGGTACATACTGTGCAAGTAGTCTCCCTTTGTATGTGTGTTTATTGGAAATTCTGATCAGGTTGTTCTGTAATCTGCTTTAAATTTCTTTTCCTTTTAGGCGACTTGTGAAGATAGATAAGATTTAAAAAATGATCTCACCACCTCTTCAATTCATTTAGTTGGACATACAGGTTTGCAAAGTTTCACTGTTACAATTAGCACTGTAGGGAACATTCTTGGGACACCTTGACATGTAACCCACACCGCTGGGATTATTTCCTTAGGGTACATTTCTAACAGATTTCTGGATCAAAAGATGTGGACATTTTTCAGGCTTTTGATTTTTATTTCTAATCGCTCTTTAGCAGCCATGCCTGAGTCCCCATTTCCCTGCTTCCTCAATCACACTGGCTGTTAAGTCTTTCTTGTCTTCTGTCCCCAAATCATTAATTGAATATTCCAAGGGCCTCAAATTTTGCTGCCTGACAGGGCCAACATACGCTGCAACGAAATGAACCTGTGTACCCTGCTGGGAATGTTTGGGGACCAGGATCTGCAGAAAAGCTCTTCCTAAGCCCCAACTGGTTGTGACCTTGGGGAAATCAAGCCTCAGTGTGATCAGGGAATCAAGGTTTATCATGTAAGTTTAATTTGTAAGTGTCATCAACTAAATTGTAAACTATTTTATATGAAAGCTAGTCATCAGTGTGGACCACCAACCCATCTGTGACTTCCAGAAGAATTCATCTTCTCCTCACTAATTTCAAATGCTGTTTGTCATGGACTAATCTCATTTGTACTGTATTTGGGTTGCCTCTTCTACACCAGTGTCTGTTCCATACGGTTTTATTTATTGTAGCTTTAAACAGTTTTCACATCCAATGGGGCAAACATCTGCCCAATTACTCTTTTTTCATGGTCTCCCCACAACTCTCCTACGTTTATTCTTCTGAACAGACTTTTGAATCAGGCTGACAAGTTCTCAAATATTTTGCAGATTTCAATTAAGACTGTATTCATTTTATAGGAAAATGAAGAGAAGATTATCATCCTTATAGTAATTAGTCTTTCCAATTGGTAAAGTTATTTAACTCCTTAACTATTTTACATCCTTTGGTAAAGTTCCATGCTTTTCCTTGTACACACTTCATATTTTATGTGTAGTTGTTTTGAGTTTTTGAGGGGGTTGTATTGTGAATCAAATCTTTTTTATATAGTATTTTTGAATAGGTGAATACTGATAGAAAACCCTACCCCTTTGGTAAAACCCCATCCTTTGGTAAAGTTCCATGGTTTTCCTTGTACACACTTCATATTATTTTATGTGTAGTTGTTTTGAGTTTTTTGGGGGGTTGTATTGTGAATCAGATCTTTTTTATATAGTATTTTTGAATAGGTGAATACTGATAGGAAACCTATTGTGTAGTTGTTTTGAGTTTTTGGGGGGGTTGTATTGTGAATCAGATCTTTTTTATATAGTATTTTTGAATAGGTGAATACTGATAGAAAACCCTACCCCTTTGGTAAAACCCCATCCTTTGGTAAAGTTCCATGGTTTTCCTTGTACACACTTCATATTATTTTATGTGTAGTTGTTTTGAGTTTTTTGGGGGGTTGTATTGTGAATCAGATCTTTTTTATATAGTATTTTTGAATAGGTGAATACTGATAGGAAACCTATTTCATAGAAGAGCAAGCTCTTCTGTTGAACTCTCTCATTCAAATAGTTTTTAAACTGGTTATTCTTGGTTTTCCAGCAAATAATAATTTGCCTCCTGTCTAAAGTTTAAGCACACTATTTTATTTTCCTGACTAATTACATTGACTGGCATGCATGGGGAAATGTTATATAATGATGGTGTTGTTGTTTAGTTGCTAAGTCACATCTGACTCTTTGATGACCCCACGGACTGTAGCCCGCCAGGCTACTGTGTTGGATTTCCCAGGCAAGAATACTGGAGTGGGTTGCCGTTTCCTTCTCCAGGAGGTCATCTTGACCCAAGGATTGAACCTGTGTCTCCTGCATTGCAGGTAGATTCTTTACTGCTGAGCCACCAGGGAGGCCTCAGTGGTGATGGTTAGGAACCCCACTTATATGGGAATGTTTACTTTGTCATTTAAGTTTAATGTTGGGTGTTGATTTGAAATAGAGAGTATCCTTTTGTTTATGTTTGATGAAGGATGCTGTAAAAAGCAACATTGCATAGNGGCTGCGGGGCGCGGCGCGGCGCGGCGGGGCGGGGCGGTGGGTCCGGCGGCCGTCGGAAGCTGCCCGCCGCGGGGCTGGCGAGGGCCGCGGGCGCGGGGCTCCGGCGGCCGCGGATGGGAGGCGGAGACCGGGCGGGCGAGCGACGGCGCCGCGGCCACCATGGGGAACAAGCAGACCATCTTCACGGAAGAGCAGCTGGACAACTACCAGGTGAGTCCGGCCGCCCCCGGATCCCGAAGCGGCGCCCTTCGTCTCCCTCCCTTTTTCCCGTCGCTTGCCGAGGCCTCCCGAAAGCCGGTTCACCAGGTTCAAACCTTGCTTCTGCCTTCAGCTCGACGCGTGACCTTGGGCCGGTGACTTCTCCAAGCCTCAGTTTCCCCACCCGAGGAATGAGAGCTTTCCAGTTAGAAGATTCTCGCAGGCGTGTCTCTTTCTGCTCCCCTTTCCTCTCTCATTCAGACTTCTTGCTTTTCGCCCTAGTCTGGACCCAAACCCCTTCCCGACCGCTCATCCCAGAGCCCACACTGGCGCTGAGATGGAATCCTTAAACGTGGGCTGGAGGGAGGACTCCCTCCGGGAAGCCGCCGAGGAGAGTGAGTCTGTACAGCAGAAATGAGCTGGGTTGGAAGTGAAGCGCGTCAGTCCCCAAATACGATTCTGGGTTGGGGATGACTTGTTACCCATTGGGATCTTTCACTCTGGCCCCCTGCATGAAAGTAATTGGCACAAGAAGTCAAGCCAGGTACCAGTCTTATATGGTCACCTCTCCGAGCTCCCTTAGGCCCCAGCATCCACCCCTTTAGACCCCTCCTAGGTCCCTCTGCTTCCAGGGTTAGGGAGCTGTCCAGATCATATCCCAGTGCCCTCCCACCCGTGTGTAAACTTTTCTGTGGTTGCAGGATGGAGCCCAAACTCCTGACTTGCCCAGAGCCCTGGCCAGCCTGCTGAGGCTCTTTTCCTGCCCTGTGCACTACAGCCACCGCAGAGCTATCCTCCTTCCCTTGACACACTGGGCTCTTTCCTGCTTCTTTTTGCACATTCTCTGGGATGCTGCTCCTCAGGCTTCAGATGATCTCACTTATCCTCCCAGGCCCAACTCTGATGCTTCTTTCCAGGCTCTGCCAGGAAGAGGGGCCTAGACAGTATTGTGGCCTATGTGAAGCGTGACTGGGGGAGATGAATACCCGCAGGGTCTCGATGGCTGCCCCTTGCTTTGTGAACATTTCAGAATCAAGCTTGAAGTATGGATCCTCTGATGTGGGTACCCCTTTTGCTCCTGGAAGCGCTGGTTGTCAATAGCAGTACTTTCTCAGCTCCACGTGAGGCCCTGAGAAGGAGTGGGGGGGCGCCACATCGGTGGAGTGCCTTTGGTGTACCCAGCGCTGTAATGAATGCTCTCTATGCATCAAGTCATTTGAGCATCACCGAGAGCAGAATTATTAGCTGTTTTACAGGAGAGTAAACAAAGGCTGAGGAGCCATTCAGTACCCTGTGCAGTGAAAGTTCACACAAGAATTTGACTTGTGAATTCAAGGCTCAGTCCTTTTGTTGAGGCTGGGGGTTGTGTGTACTCCTTGTCCTGAAGGTCCTCGCTGTCTGCAGAAACAGACCGTTACCTCCAGAGAGGCAGGCAGTGAGTCTGCTCTAGGGGAGAGCTCTAGGGGTCAGTGGGAAACCTGGAGGGAAGGGGAGCTTTGTTTTGAATGGCAGGTCTGCAGGTAAGACAGCACTTGCACAGACCCTTGAAAGATCAGTGGCATTTTGGTCATCAGGGTCCCGGAAGAGGCCTTCCAGACCGAGAGGACCGCTTGGGTAAAGACCTGCAGGTGGGGCCAAGCAAGCAGGTAGCCACGCTCAAGAGTCCCCTCGTGGGGGTGGGGAACCTGGATTCCCACTCAGTCCAGCCTGGCGTTGAGTTTCCCTTCAGAGTCAGGCCCAGTGCTGGGTTCTGATCCTTTGCCAGAGGCTGAGCTCGGTGGGAAAAGTGAGAGCTGTGAAACCGGAGAGCCCCATGTCTCCCTCTCTGAGACTCTCCAGCCGGCCAGGGCCAGCCAGGGCCGCTGGGGGTGACCCTGAGTGACAGCCACCCCTCCCCCAACTGATCCCCAGCGTTTCCTGCCCTCTTCCCCAGTCCTCATCCCCAAAGTTCAGGTGTCTCCCCCTAGACCACCTCTCCGCCTTCCAGATCCAACCCCCTCCCACCAACCCCTCAAACTGCCAAGGGCCCACTGCCTTCCCCGGGACCCTCCACTGCTCCTCCAGCTAGTCTGACACTCTGCTCTGCTGTGGCCCCTGTTTTCAGTCAAGAGCAAGTCCTGTGACTCAGCCTCTTTGGGGGCTCGCCTGGGGACCCCCTCCTCCATCTCCACAGCCGGAAAGGGGCCAGGCCTCTCAGTTTCAGGATGTGATTTCCATCCACACGCTGCTACGACAATCCCTCAGTTTCTCATTCCATTCCCTTCCCTCCTTCTCATTTTCTTTCAGCAGACACAGCATGCATCCCCACTGTAAAGCAAGTTTTTCTTTAAAAAAGAATTCCTGGGCCTAGAGTTGCGCTGTACACATATTATCCAACGCTCTACTGCTGTGGGAAGCCCTAGGGAGCTGTCCATCTCTCGGTTGTACATGCCTGGAGCAGAAGCGCGGGGTCAAGGATGTGCTGGATCTTTCTAAAACATGGGCGTGACCCTCTCCTCCCCCTGGAATTCCTCAGTGTCTTGGGATAACAGCCTAAGCAGAGTGCAGAGCAGAGCTCACCCCGGCCTAGTCTGGGGTCAGCCAGCCTCCAGAGTCATTCTTCACCCCTCCCCTAGCACCCTAAAATCCAGGCACACCGAAGGGCTTCTAGCCAAGCACGGCCTCACCTCTGGCCTTGTTCTCCTGGTGCCCTCCCCTCACTTCTTCAGCATCCCAGTCTGACCCATCTTTCTGTCCATGCCAGGCCTCACAGTTCTGAGACAGGCTCCCTGATGCCTTTGCCCCAATCCTTCTTGTGGCCACAGAATGGTTTATACCCGGTCATCAGTGTTTACTCTCCATCCCATTTCCTGTGTGTCCCCCGCTCAGGTACAGAAAAGGCAGTGGAGAACTTTGAAT
>SJYX01012784.1:44918-68998 GCA_006410675.1 Oreotragus oreotragus | reverse complement strand
TTGAATTTTTTACAATGTTGTTTTTTTTTTTTTTTTGGCCTTGGAGCATGTGAGATCTTACCTCGCCAAACAGAGATTGAACCCACACCCTCTGCATTGGGAAGTGAAGTCTTAACTGCTGGACCACCAGGAAAGTCCCTTGACATGCATTCTCATAGCAGATCAACATAGGCGGAATTCTGTCCATTTTTGCTTCATATATCTTGAGGCTCAGTTGTTAGTGAATATACATTTGTAACGTCTTTCTGGTCTGTTGACCATTCTGTCCATGTGACCTAGGGCTTGGTTGGTTCCAGCCTCTGACAAACAAGGCTTCCTCTCTGCTTTCTTATCCGCTTGTCTAGATGTGAGACAGAAGGGACCCTGGTTGCCTAGTAATCCTGCAGGTGGGATGGTCAAGCCTCTGAGGCCCGGTTGGTCCTGAGCTTCACATGGCGTGTTGCTGCTGTTCAGTCACTTAGTTGTGTCTGACTCTTTGGGACGCCATGGACTGCAGCATGCCAGGCTTCCCTCTCTTTCACCATCTCCCAGAGCTTGCTCAAACTCGTGTCTGTTGAGTCAGTGATGCCATCCAACCATCTCATTCTCTGTTGTCCCCTTCTCCTCCTGACTTCAATCTTTCCCAGCATCAGGGTCTTTTCTAATCAGTCAGTCTTTGAATCAGTTGGCCAAAGTATTGGTGCTTCAGCATCAGTCCTTCCAATGAATATTCAGGACTGATTTCCTTTAGGATTGACTGGTTTGATTTCCTTTCAGTCCAAGGGACTTTTAAGAGTCTTCTCTAGCCCCACGGTTCAAAAGCATCAATTCTTCGACGCATGGCATAGCACTGCCTTAAAGACTGTTCTCTTTCCCTCCGCTATTTCTCCTTATTTCATCTCCGATGCTCCTCTTACCAACATTTCACCACATTTGTAAGTTACATTTTTTCACATATTTGTTGACCAGTTCATGGATCTTCCTTTATCCTGTGGATTAATATGAGATTGACAGTATCCATTTTGTTCATTTCTATACTGTGTGTTCCTGTAACAGTGCCTGACGCCAAGTAGGTGCTTGAAGATATGACTGAGTGAATGCTATTATTGAAACATCTCAGTCAAGGAGGAACGTCAGTTCAACTCAGTTGTTTTCTCTTGATGGTGTATTCAAGTTGATATATGCTAATGCCTGAGTACACAGTTTGGTTGTTTCACTCTTACTGGTGGATGCCATGTATTTCATCAAAGGGTTTCCATCAGCATCCCACTCCTGATGCAAAAGGTAAGGTGACACAGAAGGGGTCCAAGTCTTGGGGATTAGGAAACGAAGAATCGAATTGCTTGTTTAACCTCCAGCTTATATATGAATAATTTAGGAGCTGATTGTTCCACAAAATTGGAAACTAGCAAGAATGCATTTTAAGGAACAAATCCTGTGGTAAATGGGTTTCCAGAGCAAAGAGGAGCTAACTACTGCCAATTACTTGGCATTAATGCTGGCCATTCCCCTTCGTTGACATTATTTTTTAAAATTAACTTTTAGGAGTTTTCTTCTCCAGGTTCAACCTCCTAATAGTTCACCCTGATTTTGTTTGAAGAATCTATTAGAATTCAAATTCTATGTGATTTTGAAACATTAATTTTGTGTTTTAGATGGACTGGAAGTATTGAATATTTTTGTTCAATATTGAAGTGTTCAATATTTGAAGATATTTTCTTGTTTCTTTACTTCCTAGCCTCACAGACTTTAATTTTTTTTCATTAATTTTTTTTGCTTTTTGAAGCACTGTTTTTACTTATTCTCCAGATATAATTTACAACCTACTTTATACCAGGCACCCAGGGTAGAACAGTGAACCAAACAGATCCTGCCCTCGTGGTGCGTATATTCTATTTAATAGGACAAGCTCACAGCTAGAGCATTCGTTATGACCTCTTCTCCCTTGGATGTGCTCTCTCCCTTTCCTCCAGCTTTTTTAGTTTAAAATGAAATCAGTTGGTTAAAAATGAAATGAATACAGGCGCCTTTGACGCGGTTACTCACAATGGCGCATTCGGATTTTCCCTTCTTAGAGAGTGTGGGTCACAGGGCTGCTCAGAGTGCTGTGCGGATCTCCTCGTCCTTAGGCCAATAGACCGCAGTCAGCAGTAGAGATGCCTGTGCTTTGCTTTCTGAAAAGTGGGCAGCTGAGCAGCTGGGCTTTACTTGGCTCGGCCTTTCTGCTGTTGGTCATGTGAGTGTGCATGGTGGTTGCCGTGCTGTCCTGGGCACATACACTGGGTACCCACCCTGTGCATATCTCCATGAAGAAGATGTTTGGCAAATACAAAAACTCCAGGCTCTGTAATGGCATGGAAAGAGGACCTGACTTGCAGGGGCTGTGAAAGCTGCCAGGATAGGAATGTTCCCGCCTGGACCAAGTAGGTTACCAATGCCTGCGTCTTCAGAGCTGGTCTTGCAGTTGGACCTTGTGAGTCCAGATGTCCCCCACAAGAAGGTGTCCCCGGGGAGTGACTACGTGAAGTCTCAGGAACAAGTACAGGGTTATAGGAAGCATTGTGCTATCCTGATCAGGAGCTTGTACTGGCCCTACAGTCAGGTAGCTGTGGATTCAACTTCCAGTTCTGCCATTAACTATTTTCTGTGACTTTGGAAAAGCTGGAGGACACTTTGAGCTCATGTTCTATTTCTCCATCCCTCAACAGAGGTCTAAATGTCTCACTTAGCCACCCTGGTTTCTATTGCCCCCCAACCCACCCCCATCAATCACACTTGTGATTTCAAGTTTTATTTATCATTTATAGCCAAGATAGGTGTTTTTTGTTGTTCTTGTTTATTTCTCCAGCTTGGATATAAATTCTTTGAGAGTCAGGGACTTTATTCACTTTTTTTTTTTTTTTTTCTGCTCTATACCAGCACCCAGCACGTAATAGATAAAATATTTGTAGAGAAAAGGAATGTTTGCTAAAGGCTTGTGGTCATTATGCTGTGCTCCTTGGCCCATGTTTCTTTGCTGCTTGCAAGAAAGGATCATCTTTAAGTAAGAACTCAGCCTATGTCTGTGTTTTAGACATGGATGCTGCTCACCATGTCCTTGGTATTTAACTTCTGAGTCTGTCTTCAGACCAAGAATGTAACACTCATTCTCTTGGCCTGCTCAGGAGGATGTCTTTGGGAGTAGTTGCTGACACTTCTCTGCGTGAGTTCAGCTGTCTTTTCTCCTGCCACCGCCTCATCTCTTGTTTCTGTTTTTCTGACATTGCCCCACGGCCTGGCAGGGGCACCCTGGGACTCCTGCAGCTTCAGAGACCTGCTGATCCCTTACTTTTAAGGGTCCTGAGCTGTGACCTGATGAACATCAAAGGCAGAATGCTGGTGGGTTTTTTTTTTTTTTTTTTTCAACTCCACAGCTGTCAGTTTGATTAGATGTGCTCAGGGCTTCATATAGGCATCAAAAATGTGTGTTTTCTTTCATCAACAAAGGCAATGATTGTGCAAGTCCAAACAGTGCCTCTCAGTTGAGTACTTTCTAGTTCAATTTTCGATAGCTCTTGACCGACTGCATTCTGTTCTGTTGGAGAGGAAGATGGTTTGATGGTGCTGAGTACGTTTCTTAAAGTGAAAAAGGCTTCGCAGATAGTTTCTCCAGGCAGTGGAGCGCAGAAGAGAGGAGAGTTAGAAAATAAGGACATGTGTCCTGATTTTGAGCAGTCGCACTCTGCAAGTCCCCACCCTTCCTAAAAAAAACCCTCAAGCAGATAAACATTAAACACACACACACACATACACAAAATGTGTGAAATTCTTCCTCTGTCTGAAGAGTGGATAAGATTCTATATAGTTTGCTACTAGATTTCATTTTGCATGTCCCTAGTGGTTAACAGGTACCTTCTGCCTGGAACATTATGTTGAGAAGGATTCTGAAGTCATATCTGAACCTGGTGGGAAAGTGTCATGATTGACTTACTTCTGGTGACTTTTTACCTGAATCAAATGATGCTAGTTTTTCATACCTGGATGTCATGTAAAATTTCTTAAAAAAAAATAAAAAAATAAAAAGGACAAAAACCAAATTCATTTAATTGGAAGAACTGAGTTGGCTTTTTAAATAAGGATAGATGTGAGTTATAAGGGAGCATGTTGATATGGTGGAAACCATGAACAGAGTGTGAGAGAGAATGAAATTCTGGAAACCTTAAGTAGATGAATATTAGCTTTCCTGACAGGATTGCTTTGGGGTTTTTAGGACAGATGGAAGTTTGTGATTTCTAAAAGCACAACTGCGTTCTCAGTTGTGTCTGACTCTTTGTGACCCCATGGACTCTTATGCCGCCAGACTCCTCTGTCCATGTGATTTCCCAGGCAAGGATACTGGAGTGAGTTGCCATTTCCTCCTCCAGGGGATCTTCCCACCCAGGGATTGAAGCCACATTTCCTGCATTGTCGGGCAGATTCTTTACCACTGAGCCACCTGAGAAGGCCTTTTCTAAAGAGTGCAGAGGCATTGTGTTGTGTTCAGTTTCTTTTTTGACTGAGGTTAGATCTGAACTCAAAGCCTACTTAATCACTCTCTAAGAGGCTTTGGCACCCCACTCCAGTACTCTTGCCTGGAAAATCCCACGGACGGAAGAGCCTGGTAGGCTGCAGTCCATGGGGTCGCTAAGAGTCGGACACGATTGAGCGACTTCACTTTCACTTTTCACTTTCATGCATTGGAGAAGGAAATGGCAACCCACTCCAGTGTTCTTGCCTGGAGAATCCCAGGGATGGGGGAGCCTGGTGGGCTGCTGTCTGTGGGGTCGCACAGAGTCGGACACGACTGAAGCAACTTAGCAGCAGTAAGAGGCCTTACATACAGAGGCCTTACATACAGCAGTGAAGAAGAGTGGTCAGAAGCGTGTGCTCTGAAGCTGGACTGCCTAATGAATGTTCATGTACCTAGTGAGTGATCAACTTATTTAACTGCCCTGTGCCTCAGTTTCTGCTTCATGAAGATGGAGAAAATAGGCATGCCTACCTAGTGTTCAGTTACAACCCAGTTCGGTTAGCTCGCTAGGCTTCTCTGTCCATGGAATTCTCCAGGCAAAAATACTGGAGTGGGTTGCCATTCTCTTCTCCAGGGGATCTTCCCAGCCCAGGGATTGAACCCAGGTCTCCCGCATTCCAGGCAGATTCTTTACTGTCTGAGCCACCAGGAAAGCCCACATTCGACCACATGCTGACAATAATCAGGATTATCGGACATAGGAAACTTTTAAAAAACTGGCCTTACTGATTGCTGATACTATTCTGAAGTCTAACATTTTATTTATTTTTTTGAAAGTTGGCCTTTTTTGTTTAAAGGAGTTATTTCTGGATGGAGGAGTTGCAGATCTTGACTTTGGTGAATATGTTATTTCTCTCCTAGTTTCTATATGCTCTTTCTTGTGCTTGTGTATGTCTTATTTATCTGCCTGCCTGAGGCAGTTCAGAATATGTAAGTATTTATGCAGCTGAATATTTCTGAGAATTATGGCATCTTTGGTGAATAACTCTAGGCTGAGACATTTTATTATGCTATAAATATCAAACATTAGAAATTAAAAAGTAAGTCTATTTCATTTTTGTTTGTAAATCCTACCCCCTTTATTTTGCAGAAAATACGAGACTTTGTTTGCAAATCACTTAGCTTTTAGTGTCCTTTCTATAGAGTGAGTAAAAGGTAGCTATCCATTTGGGCTTAGGTATCAGTATTCTTATGCAAAGAATTCAGTCTCAGACACTTAAAAACCCAGCACTATGAAATAGTTCTGAAACATGACTCTAGAAAAGAGAATAATGGTTTAGGAACAATGGTCTGTCATAAAAACCAATCTCTTTCAGTTTCTTTTCAAAACACCAATAATCTGAATTTTAATAAGTATAGGCCTAAAGCCTCATTAAGGATGAACTTCTTTCCTTGTAATCATACACACCTCGGTGCAGCTAACTTTTAATGAGATCTACTTAGCAGACCAACCAAAGAAACCAATTCTAAACTTCTGGGTCTCAATTTCTGGTTAATAAGCTTGAGTTCTCCTGAAGCTCTAATTTATTCTCATCTTAGACAGGGTATAAGTTTACAGTCATCTTAAAATATGTCCACAAATTCTTTGATATTCCTTGTTTCAGGAGCTGAAGTTAATTCTCTTCTTTTTGAGTATGGACTGGACTTAACGACACAGTTCTAAGGAAAAGAATACAGGTGATAGTACCTTTATAGATCCAGTGTCTATAGAGACTTGGTTTCCTCAGTCACTCACTCTGGGGGAAGCCACCTGCTCGAGCAGCCCTTAGAGAGGCTCATGTGGTGAGAAGCATGCCTTCTGCTGATGCCATGTGAATGTGGAAGTGCGTCCTCCATTCCAAGTCTTACACTGCAGCCTGGCTGACACTCCGACCACAACCTCATGAGAACTCCTGAGCTAGAGCCACCCCCACCCCTGCCTCAACTAAACTGCCCTGGAATCCATGGCCCACAGAAACGTGACAGTGTTTGTCATTAGAAGCCATTCTGTCCTGGGATAATTTGTTACACAGCAGTAGATAACCAATACAAGGTGATGGTTGGGCCACATAGATAAGAACAAGCAGTCATCCCTGAATCCCTAAGCAGATTCCTTTCCTTGGCATACTCTTTAAATGGAAGCCAGCAATGGTGGGGACCCTGGGAAAGTCCTTTCTAGAGCTAGAGCTGAGATCGTTTTGGGGTCAGATTCAGCACTTTGCACGCACAATGAAGATCTCTTCCAGTTGCAGGTTTTGATGATCTCCTGTCTAAGAGACGATGGTGACTTGACACCTCTGGCTGTCAGTCTGCAGGTAAACAGGGGAAGGCAGAGCAGGTGCTCTAGGTGCAAAATACAAACATTGGCTTCTGGTTTCTCTTGAAATCTCCAGTTGCTCCTAAAGTGATGCATTTATAGAGTTCTCAGTCTCATTGGAAATAACAAGAATATTGACATTCCACTCAGACTTGAATTGTACTTGCCACCAAGAGCACAGTGTGTCTGTGTCATTAACTTCCGAACATCTGGTGTCATGGAACATGGAGTGGACATCATGTGATTTTGAGCTGGTGATATAATCTCTTTGAGCCTCCATCTTCTGCTCTGTGTAATGGGCATAACTAATAACTATTTCACAAGATCACTACAAGGTCTGGAGACCATGTGTTTAAAGCAGATCTTGGAATGAATGGCCAACAGGAGGTGGGCATATATTTCTCAAAGTCCTCAGAATTAGTTCTGGTTGTGTTGGTCTGAGAATGAATGTGAAACTGTTCATGTTGCACTTTCTACTTTGGCAGAATGAGTCTGGGTATTTTAGTTCCTTAAATTGTCAGTGATGAGCTCAGAAAGTGAATGGATGGATTTGATTTCATATATGTATCATATTAAGTGGATTATCACCAGGCTTCCACTCTCCAAGTTCCTTTCAGTGGAGCTGATGTCACACACCGTTCTCATTTCCAAGAAGATTAACATGGCAGCTCTGAGTCATAGTTATCCACAGGAAGGGACATTCCTGGGCCTCATTTATGGGACGACTGGGAGCAGAGCTGTCAGTACTGATGGACCATCTCATGTTCTTACACTCTTCAATCCAAGAGGCTGCCCAGAAAATTTTTCTTTCACTAATATTGTTTTAATCAAGTGACCTCGTAGAAATCTTGGATATCCAGTAAAAACAGTTCTACTTTTTTGCTGTAAATAATACTTACGAATGATAGTTTCAGTTTCGAGGTTAAAAAAAGGAAACATGGAAAAATAGTAGGAACTGTCTGTCTAAAGGGTTATAAGAAGTTTAACCAACTGGACATGCGCTCTTTTTGTGTTAGTTATGTTTGTTTTGGTACTTCTGGTGAATGACTTTCTGATAATTCTTAGCACTACTATTAGTATCACGCCTGTTTGAATGGGGATTGTCATAGGAGGATTTGTATTTAATGTCAGATTTTTTTTCTTAGTATCTGTATATCTTACTGAATTATAGTTGACTTACAATGTTTTGGGTGCACAGCAAGACAATTCATTATACGTATACACATTATACTATTTTTGAAATTCTTTTCCATTGTATGTCATTGCAAAATATTGACCATAGTTCCCTATGTATACGGTAATCTGTTGTTGCTTTTGCATGTCTGTTGTTTTAAATTAGAAATCTAGCATCCTATTCATATTAAATAAATCGAACAAGTACAATCAAAATGTCAAATTTTTTAGTTAGAACAAAATTGGTAAGTTTTCTAAAATATATATATTATACATACTATTCCCTGGTGGCTCATTTGGTAAAGAATCTACCTGCACTGTAGGAGACCCAGCTTCTCTCCCTGGATGGTGAGAATCCCCTGGCGAAGGGTATGGTAACCCACTGCATTATTCTTGCTTGGAGAAGCCCATGGACAGAGGAGCCTAGTGGGCTATAGTCCACAGGGTTGCAAAGAATTGGACACGACTGAGTGACTAAGCATACAAATGCATGTATGTTATTTATACATATGTGTACAAAAGCTTTTCTACTATTCTTGATAAAGGCCTGGGAATGTCAGATTTTGTTGTGTGTGTGTGTGTTTTTTTTTTTTTTTTTTGTATTGCTGGGCAGTGAGGTTAGGGGTGGAAATCTGAGGAAAGGAAATCTTGTGTAGTAGGTGGGGGGTCATCTTGATTTGTGAGCTCTTATCTTTATACTGTTTAGAACTGGAGAACCTGGAAGAGGTATGAAATGTGGATCCAAGAAATACATTGCAATACTTCTGCAATACTTGCCTTTCTCTTGTGTTTTCACCATCCTCTTCCTGGAAATGTGATTTTCAATCTACTGCAGAAAGCCAGAGCAATAGATTTGTTTTAGTCAGTGGTTCTTTTATAAAGATGTATGTACCTTTTATGGAAGCTCAGTTGCAAATTTGGTCTGAATTCTGACTTTAAAGTATAAAGCAAAGACACTGAGTTAAAACACACAAAGACATATTTAAAGGTTTTATTTTTCTAAAAATTAAATATACAGATGAAGTGCTTTTCCTGGGAATTTTATGTGTGAATTCAAGAAGTCCCCCAAATCACATCAAATAACATTATATTGGAAAGGATAGAAATCTGGTTCTTGAAGTCTCACTTTTCTTCGCGTTGGTGGCTAATTGCACAGGGAACCAGAGGCAGGGGGCTGTGTATCTTACTTGGTAAGTAAAGAACGAGGTTAACCTCTCCACAATGCTGGTGACGATTGAGTTTGGGCAGAAAATCCTATAAAAGAAAAGGAGCCGCAGAGTGTAATAAACTCGCAGGAGCTCGATAAAACCTCTGTCTTATGCTGGCTGGTCAAGATCAGGGCACCACTGCTGAGCCGTGGAAGGCTCCTTCCTTGTTCAGAGGTGATGAGTTTTCTCCCCTCCTGCTATCTGTCTGAATTACTTCTGGACCTGATGGAGATGGGGACTCTCTTTTGATAGCAGTTCAGAGACTCTGGATATCTTATTTCTCTGAAGCTAGACCTACCAGTCTTCATTTGCCAAATAATTTCCACTTCTGCGAAGAGTATGTAGTGAACCTGCCAAGGTTGTTTTCAGTTCTCTGCTGTCAGTTGCTTTGGGTCCCTGATTTCTGGAGCAGGTAGACCACCCTCACCCCTCTCTGTGCCATCTTTTCTGACGTCTGCCAGTGGGCTGAAGGGAAACCAACTTTGTAGAGTTGTTATATAGGTGAAATGAAGTGATAAACACATTGTACTTGATAAGTGATTTCTACCATTATTGGTTTTCTCAAAGACAAAGCAGGGTTTCTCAACCTTAGCACGACTGCCATCTTGGGCTGGATAATTCTTTGTCATCGCTGAGTGCCGTATGTACCATAGGATGCTGAGCAGCCTCGCTGATGTCTTTCCATTAGATTCTGGTTGGAGCCTCCTTCCCCCTACTTGTGATACCAAAGATGTTTCCAGACAGATTTGGTTATGATCGCCTATGACAAGGTACTTTGGAAAGTCTGATGTCAGATTTTCCCTTTTGATCCACAATGGTGTAGAAGTTGGAATAAATGGGTGACTTTCATTTACTATTACCTCCTGTATTTAATGTGAAGAAATTCTGTAATGATAATATGTACTCATTCATTCAATTGATGATTTAAAAGGTGATTTTATTAATACTTAAGCCAAACTGTCTGCTATTTTCTCTTGCTTGAGTTAAACTAGCATTAATTGCTTTGGGGGTGGACTTTGAAAATAATAGGAGTAATGCTCTCCTGTGACTCCAAATAGTACTGGAAAACTCAGATCCAAAGAGAATCATAAAAATCTTAAGAGTAAGTTTAAAAGGTAACCTCATTCCCAACAAACTGAAAAACAGTTAGTTTTGTTTGCCATTTTAACCTCCATAAATCTTTTTAAAAAAATTGTTTCTCAGGTGTTGACATAGGAATGAAGAGAAAATTTTCAGCTTCTCCTGGAAAGTCTGGCATCTTTAACATAGGCATAGTAGAAATGAGAATATATGTATTTGGTACTGATTCTGGGATAAAGATATTAGTCACATTAAAAATAATGCTTATAGTGAACTTTATGGTACTTGATATGTACCAGCTTCTGTTTCTGTAGTAATACTCTTCTGTATTATTCTCTCTTCTCAGAATAATCCTATAAGGTTCGGTCTTGGTGGCATCTCTCTCTGCATTTTATGGACAAGGAAACCAAAGCCAAAAAAAAAGTAACTTGCCCACATTTACTTCACTATTAAGTGGCAGCTTATATCTTTAACCTCATTTCTATGAATTCTAAGACTTGATTCTCAAGACCTGGGGTTGGCAGATCACAGCCAGTGGGCAGACATCTGGCCCCTTGCTTATTTTTGTTAATAGCATTTTATTAACACAGCCATACTGTTTGACTTGCTGTCTGTGGGTGTTGTCTTGGTACAGTGGCGAAGTTGAGTGGGTACGACAGAGGCCTTGTGGCCACCATCTGGGATCTTTACAGAAAAAGTGTGCCCGTTCCTGCACAAGATCAAAAATGTTCTCACCCACTGATGTGGTCCATGAGGGTAGGAAAATGAAAAAAATCATACTTCTATTAACTTTTAAATAGGAGTTAGCTAACATTCATCCTATACATTGAAGGTCCAAGTATTTGGTGTCATTCTTAGTGTTATGGTGGATGTCAAAGTGTTTATAGGCTGCATTTCTTCTTCAGGGCATTCCCAGCAGTTCTTTCTGGGAGAGGGGAAAGGAATACATAGGGTTAACTATGTGAAAAATGGGAGAGAGCTTGGCAAGACATATAGAGAGACACTTGTCAGTGAGTGTGTAATTAAGGCACTGCAGAAATGGGAATGGGTGTGGACAGAATTGCTTTAGAAAATAGGCTTCAACTCCTTGCAAAATTTGAAAATCGCCCTTTTCAGGTTTTCATTCTTCTTTGGGCTTTTCTGCAAGAGCTTCAGAATAGAAACTGATGGCCTGTGGATTTTTTTTTTTTTTTTGGGGGGACAGTAAATGGCAGCCTGAAGGGTGGATCTTTATAACACCATGGCTCAAGGTTAGGGGAGGGAGAGACAAGAAATGAGTTTCTTTTGTCAAATCAGAAATTATGCAAATTTAACAAAAAGTATTAGAGGAAATGTGTAAAGCTTTAATTGGTTTTATGGTTTTATCGCTTTCTTTAAAAGGTTACTTTGTGAGCATTACCCTCTGCTGAACATTGTAGACACTTCCTGAAGTTTAATGAGATCTTTTAGTAAAAGCACAACAAATGTGACTCTTCAATATTTTCAAGAGACGATATTATTTTGGACTAAAAGTATGTTACGGGAGGCTTCATTTACCGGGAGGATTCGCTCCACCAAACAAGCGCTTCTTTATCTGAAATTACTATGAGCTGCAGCAATAAGGCTTTCTGCTCATACCTAATTCACGGAATACTTATTTAGTATATATTAAATCAACAGTGGCCTAATTTTTTTGGCTCCTTTATTACGCTGACTTTTACTTAATGTAGAAATGCTTTATAATTATAATTCTGTCCCTTGGTAAAACTAACACGGTGCATTGCATTCTTATTATTGACAACTCCTCAGTCCTTGTGAGTGAAGAATTCTAGCCACTCTCTTGAGTTGATTATTTGCAGTTTCTATTTATGGTTGGGGGGAGGGGACTCATCAAAACTGATCTTGTGTAGATCAAAACAGAAATAAAAGTGTAGAAAGGTTTGTTTCAGTGGAGATTTTTTCCTTTGCCTCCCTTCCTCTGGGATTGATGGATGGTGTTTGTAGAGCTTAAGATGTTACGGGTCGCTCACTGAGACCCAGAATTGAGTCAGAAGGACCAGTTCCAAACAGTGTGGCATGCTTGGGTGCTTGTCTCGTTACTGAGAGGCTGGGAGGACCTCTGAGCATCCTCATGGTAACGACAGCACAGTGACACCTGCTGCCTGCCCGTGGCTGTCAGCATCTTCAGGAACCTCTAGTCCTGTTCTTCTCATGCCCGTTACAGCCTGACCACCACAGTTAACTGTGGTTCTGTGTCTATTTCAGATAGTCAGTCTATTTAAAAGTTTACTAAGAGACCCCCAATACCTACAATATACTGTTGAATGTATGAGTGTTTGGACTGTTTCTTCTTTGAATCAAGGAATGTGCTGCTTATAAGCAATTACATCATATAGGTTTATCACAGCATTTTATAGAACATGTAACTTTTTTGAGGTATGTGCCCTTCATTGCTGCAAAAATTAGACACACACTGGCACAGACTGAGAAGAGATGTGTCATGTCCTGGCATCGCGGGTGACTGGTTGGCAATGAAGATGTGGCAGGTGGGGCTGGGAGGTCCCATGGGCCAGAAGGTGTTTTGTCTGGGAATGAGTGCAGGGGTGTGCGGCTGCTCCTGCTGGCGAAGGGGCAGCTTGATAAGGTGTTTAAAGCCTTAGTCCTGGAGTCCAGCCGGCCTAGACTTCTGTCCCAAACTAGCTCACTGGCTTGTTTGACCTTCAACTCCTTACAGCATTAGTTTCTATTTCAGGCCATTTGGGCTGCTGTAACAAAAATATCATCAACCGAGTGGCTTATGAACAAGTTTATTTCTCACAGTTCTGGAGGCTAGGAAGTCCAGGTTCAAGTTGCCCTGTGGCATATGGAATCTTCCTAGACCAGGGATCAAACCGGCGTCCCCTGCAATTGCAAGGCAGATTCTTAATCACTGGACCACCAGGAAAGCCTTGGGGTCTCAGTTTTAAACGCACTAATTTCAATCATGAGGGCTTTGCTCTCCTGGCTAAATCCTCCTCCCGGTTTTCCTACCACCATCACTCTGGGGGTTAGGATTTCAGTATAAGGCTTTGGGGGGCCCAAACACTTAGAGCATAGTCTCCTTGTCTCTTTGATGGGGTTAAATACCTGCCTCATAAAGCATCTTGGGGAAGTGTTACTAATGAAAAACTATACGCGGTCTGCTTTGCAGTAAATGCTCTCTAAACGTTAGCTTTTTAAATTTGAAGGATTGGGACTCAAGTCTGTAGGTTTGTGGCTAATCTTCAAATACTTGGGAAGACCCACAAGGAGGTTGACTTATTCTAAAATCAAGTTCTTCTTGAAATTCTTTCAGGCCAGCAAGGTGTCATCTAAGGATGCCAAAGAATTAACTCATTCTCAGTGGTCTCAAAATGTCACCATGGCTTTCAGATATACCAAAGTTATTCTTAAGAACACCTTGCTTCAGAGGAGTGCGTTTTGTAATATTTGTTTAAATTATTTTACAGAGCTTTGTGGACTTGTAATCTGTGTTCAAAACAGCATTATGTGCCCCCATATTGATCAGCATCACAATCTTTTACTTGCTTATCTCTGCTTGCCATATGGTCTGACTCCAAAGCTAGACCTTGAGGAGACCCACTAACTCATTAACCTCTCTGACATGAAATATAAACCTTCCTGAAGGGGACTGGCTCTGGGAGACAGAGTATTTAAAATCTCTTGCAGGCCTACTGCATGTTCCTGAGTCCCAGTCAGAGGCATTAGCCTTAGTGCAAAGTCTCATGCAGCAGGCACAAACTTGGGATGGGTGAGTCTATGCTGCCATTTAAAAATGGTTGCTTTGTTTTTTTGAGACATAATTAAGTAGAACAGCAGAGAAGACTCTCTCCTTGATGTTTTTTGTTTTTATTGTGGTTGTTGAAATCTCAGCCTTCTCTGGACTTGCCCTTACCTGGGGGAGATATGAAGGAAAAATACTGGAAAAGTGGAAGAATTGGGCCAGGTAAGGTAAGGTTCAGTTGACTCCAGCTGAGAACATGATGGTCTCCAGGCTGAAGTGGGATCCTCGAGAGACTTAGATGTTCATGGGAAGCCATTTTTTTCTCAGTGATTTGACTGTTGTTTGAGGTCTTAGAATTTTCCTTGACGTGCAATGAAAGCTTTGCAGAGAACACTGTTTCTTAGAGCACCTCGCGGTTTGAAGAATGAAAGTTATCAGTTGTCTCTGTGTGTAAGTCACTCAGTGTGTCCTGCTCTGTATGTAAAGCAAAAGTTGTCCCTGCTTCTAAAGCCAGTTCTTCCTACTTTCTCAAAGGAACTAAAATTTCTGTGGAGTCGTGGCTTGGTCAAGGTTCTTTCTAAAACTCTGAATTTTGCGGTAGATAACCAAGAACCTGAATGATTCCATAGGATAAAGTACTAGATTTGAGACTTCTCAAAGGTGGGATCCCATTGTGATATTTCAGCCTGCTAAACGAGCGCAATACATGATAGATGCTGCTCTGTGGGCATGTTCAGTCATGTCAGACTCTGCAACCCCATGGACTGTAGCCTGCCATGGTCCTCTGTGCATGGGGTTTTCCAGGAAAGAATACTGGAGCAGGTTGCCATTTCCTGCTGTAAGGGATCTTTCAGACCCAGGGACTGAACCATCATCTCCTGTGCCTTCTGCATTGGCAGGTGCATTCACTGAGCCATCTGGGATAATTCAGCACTGAGTGCAAACTTGGTTTTAGGTATCAGACTGAGTAGAAAATAAAACCTTGTGAGTGATCATCTTCTTAAATATGGAACTCTGAAATAGCACTTGATTGGATGGGAAATGTTGACTTGAGTAGAACGATCTGGATACTGATTCCTATCACCTCCTCTTTCAGTGTTGGATTTTACTGTTACCTTATGTAGCTAAAGCCAAAATTTGTTGTTGTTGTTTCATTGCTAAGTTGCTAAGTCATGTGCAGCTCTTTTCAACTCCATGGATTGTAACCCACCAGGCTCTTCCATGTATGGAATTTCCCAGGCAAAAATATTGAAGTGGGCTGGCATTTCCTTCTCTAGACGATCTTCCTGACCCTGGGATTGAACCTGAGTCTCCTGCATTGGCAGGTAGATTCTTTACTGCTGACCTACCATGAAATGTAAATGCATACTCTTTCTTTTTTTTTTTTTTAATTAATTTTTATTAGACTATGGGCTTCCCTGGTGGCTGAGAGGTTAAAGCGTCTGCCTCCAAAGCGGGAGACCTGGGTTCGATCCCTGGGTTGGGAAGATCCCCTGGAGAAGGAAATGGCAACCCACTCCAGTACTCTTGGCCTGGAGAATCCCATGGACGGAGAAGCCTAGTAGATTACAGTCCATGGGGTCGCAGAGTCGGACACGACTGAGCGACTTTGCCTTACCTTATAGTTGTTTTATGATGTTGGAATAGTTTCTGATGTACAACAGAGTGAATCAGTTATACATATATATGTACCCACTGTTTTTTAGATTCTTTTTCCATATAGGTTCATATAGTATTGAGCACAGTTCCCTGTGCTATACAGTAGCTCTTACTAGTAACCAATTTTATATATACCAGTGTGTATATTATCAGTCCCAATCCCCCAGTTATCCCCCATCCTTTCCCCTCTGTAACTAGAAATTTGTTTTCTACATCTGTGACTCTCTTTCTGTTGTGTCAATAACATACACTATTTTTATGGAGAAGAGGTAGCAGAGAAAAGTCCTCATTCTTCCCAAAAGTTAGATTGATGTGGTGCTGATGTCTGTTTATTTAGCGCCTCTTTGTTGCACACCTGTTTGTTGAATTGGTTGCAAATACGTTTAAAATGATTTTATCTTGACCTTTGATTTCCTTTCTGCAGTTTCTCTATCACCTTATATGAAGTGGTTGGAGAAGGCCTGGAATGTCTTTCAAATTCTGACTGGGAATGACTGTTCAGAAGTCGCCAGCCAGTGTCACTAGGTGATAATTCTGTGTGTGTGTCATGGTTACAGTCTGCTAATTTTCCCCCCTCTAAAAGAACAATTATATTCACGAAATTTTCTGGCACATTTAAAAACAGCTGGGTGAAAGTCATTTTAAATCCCCAAATCCAACACATTAGTTCTTTTATGCATTTAATTAAGCAGAAGTTAAAATAAATTAGAACAGAAGACATTCAGTGCTGATTGTTGAATCAACAAAGCAAGAAACAGCCTAGCATTACCCTACCACAGATGTCTGTCACTCAGCACTGTTGCCCTATAAATTTGCATCAACTCTTAACATTTTTTGAGTGATGATTTCTTTTCTAGTAAAAACTGGCACGTGATGTATAGCAAGCAAGGTTATTTATACAAACTTCATGTCTGCATTTGCTTTCTTGCCTGCTTACATTCTATTCTTTTTCTGCTTATAATACCTTTACATTGCTGGGTCCTTTTTGGGTAGGGGAGGGGGAGACTAACCTAGAATGGTAAGGTTTAGAAGACTTAGCAAATACATAAGTAAGATATATCAGTACATTTGGATTATTATTAGTGGAGATGTCTGCTGAGATTGTTTCCTTTTTAGTATTAAAATATTCTTAAGGACAAGATGAGTTTGAGTTTGACTTTATAATGTAAGTACTGTATGATTGGTTCATTATAGGACTAGTTGATTAAAAACAGACCATCTGCAAACTTAGCCCTATATTCTCCTCACCCATAGCTATCAGTGTTACCATTTGGGTGACATTTACTTTTTTTTTCCGAATATGTATGTACTTTTGACTTTTTAAAATACAAGATTATGCTTTATAGGCAGCCTTATATTACCTTTTCCCTCCATTTAATAGAGTTTCACAGTTGATATGGTATCTGGTATTGCCTTTCACGTAATTGAGGGGCACCATGAGGGTATGTCTAGTGTTTCTGCTGAAACAAGATTTAGGCTTGATTTTTCAAAAACTTTCTTCAGCTGGGTAATGGGTACATAAAGATTTATTATACTCTTATTTTGCACAAATTCTGAGTTTTCTTTAATAAATAACTTGTGTGTGTGTTAGTCGTAAACATCTTCCCAGGTCTGTAGATGAACAGTGCTATCATTTATTCATTTGAACCACATGTGATACTGTTAACTGCATGGACCCTAATTTGTAGCATAGTTATAATGTAACTATCATTGACTTGTTAGATCACAGTTTTAGGGTCATTCTTGGAAATGGATGCAAACTCATTTGGTCATTCCCTTAAGAATTTGTTGGATAAATTTTTTTTTTTTCATTAATCACCAAGGAATCTTAAGTTCTGATAACTATCAAGATGAGCACCAGAAATCTTTATTTAGAAAAGTTAATAAAGTTTATGTTCATTGAAAGGACTGATGCTGAGGCTGAAACTCCAATACTTTGGCCACCTCATGTGAAGAAGTTGACTCATTGGAAAAGACCCTGATGCTGGGAGGGATTGGGGGCAGGAGGAGAAGGGAACCACAGAGGATGAGGTGGCTGGATGGCATCACCGACTCCGTGCACACGAGTTTGGTTGAACTCTGGGAGTTGGTGATGGACAGGGAGGCCCAGCGTGCTGTGATTCATGGGGTCGCAAAGAGTTGGACACGACTGAGCGACTGAACTGAACTGAACTGAACTTGTGTGTACATGGGTGATTGGGAATTCTGAGTGAGGAGTATCATGTATTCCATGAACCTCAAAATTAATTTGGGTAAGAATGTATTGTAGTGACTTCCCTGGTGGCTCAAACTGTGAAGAATCCACCCCCAATGCAGGAGACCCTGGTTTGATCCCTGGGTCGGGAAGATCCCACAGAGGACATGGCAACCCACTCTGGTATTCTTGCCTGGGAAATCCCATGGACAGAGGAGCCTGGCAGGCTACCGTCCATGGGGTTGCAAAGAGTCACAACTGAGTATGGCTGGTTGGCTGGTGGGTGAGAAGTTACCTTGCAGTGCAGAGGATGTGGGTTTGATTCCTGGTCAGGAAGCTAAGACCCCCCATACCCCAGGGCAACTAAGGTCATGAGGCACAACTAGAAAGAACCCTGCATGCCACAGCGAAGACCTGACTCAGCCAAAAATAAATAAATATTATAGAAAGAATATTAATTCCTACTTCATACATGAGCTTAAATATGGGACAGATTCATTGCTATACATGGTACTTGTTCATCCAACTGAATCTGCACAGTGGTCTCAGAGGCAGTTTCTAGTCTTCCCATTTTTCAGATGAGAAAATGAAGCTTAGAGTGGTAAAGCAACCTGCTCAGTGAAGGCAACCCTGCTAAATACAGATGTTTGAAGACTATGCGTGCATGCATGTTAAGTCGGTTCAGTGGTATCCGACTCTGTGGGACGCTATGGACTGTAGATTGCCAGTCTCGTCTATGCATGGGATTCTCCAGGCAAGAATACTGGGTGAGTTGCCATGCCCTCCTCCTGGGGATCTTTCCGATCCAGGGATCGAACCTGCAACCCTTATGTCTGCTGCAAGGGCAGGCAGAATCTCTATCACTAGCGCCACCTGGGAAGCATGTAGTCAACCCGTTTAGTAGTCTGAATCAAAATCTCAGTGGATTTGTGCTGAAGGTTTGGTTGATGTGTATTTACTTACTAATTATAATGTATGCAAATGGAGTGCCCTGGATGTTAGCCCTGGGATTACCTGTCTAAAAGTTTCTTTCGTATTCATGCCTCAGTTGCTAAATCTTAGCCTCATTCCATGGTCATTCTCTCTTGATTTGGAATAAATCTGACTTCTGAGGTGCAGGGTCCCAGAGTGGTAAAGCGGCTTTCTTGTGTGTTAGCAGTTTCCGAAAACTGGCAGCCCCCTTTGATGTCGAAGACCTAGAACAGACATCAGTTATAATCAGTTATAATTAGTTAGACCTAGAACAGACATCAGTTATAATCAGATATGATTACTGGGCCATGGGATGGGAGGGGAAGGGAAGTGACTGGCAGAGTTTTGAAAGGTAGCTTCTGTTTAGCAATTTCTCCGAATTAAAATTTATGAAGGCTGTTTGGGAAATTCAATACCCAGAGGTACAGACACCTTGTTTGGAAACATTGCTAGCAGTGCATAGGGCCTGAGCAGAGCCTCATGTAGAGCAAATGGGATGCTTAATCGTCTTTAGACATAGGGTGCAGGCCAACCGGTCCACTGGGGTTGTGGCTGGGAGTAGCTGAGTCCTCCTGGGCAGCTTGCAGCCATTGTTATGCCAAAGCCCTGGTGACCGCCCCAGAGCTGAATGAACATGGATGATACATGTAAAACACCTGTCTTTGTGAAAACCAGTAGCTGTGAAAACCACTGAAAATACCTGACAGGGTAGCCTGGTGAGTTTTTAAAAATGGGTGAAGGGGTAAATAAATGTTCATGTTTGCTCCAGGGAAGAAGTCATCAATGTGTGTTTTAAAACGACTGTTCAGTAGTCTAGCTCAAATAGTCTGAGTGCACAGAGTCAAGAAAGGGAGGAGCCAGGTGGGATTAGAATTGTCAAGTACAGCCTGATGGGACTTCCCTGCATCCTCATCTTTATTTTGAAAGAAATTATGTCCATTGTAGCTTTCCCCTTTCTCTTTGGGTCTCTGAGCTTTCTAGCTCAAGGTGTCATTCAACAAGAGGGACACCGCCCAAATAAAATGTTCACTGACTCAGAACCCAAAGTGCATCTCCCATCTGGGCTTCCAAGTGTCTCACTTTGTCATCCCATGTTTTCAGAAAAAAATTTCCTGAGCTATTTTGCAATCCTGTTATAACCACGTGCCACTTTGATAACTATTGAAAGTAACCCTTTGTTCTTCCACTTTCAGTTGGTAGGTTGATTGAAGCTTTATTATTTTTATGTATTAAAAATTTTTTTAAATTTTCTTTATTAGACTGCACCTTGTCTCATTTGCAACAGGCAGGATCTTCTAGTTTTGACATGCGAACTCTTAGTTGCGGCATGTGGGATCCAGTTCCTGGACCGGGGATTGAAACCGGGCCTCCTGAATTGGAAGCGTGGAGCCTAAAACCACTGGACCACCAGGGAAGTCCGTGAAGCTTTATTTTTGTTTTCCAGAAGAAAATGCCTGTCCTAGAACCTAGTATACTCTTTGATACTGTTATTTTCCACCCCTAAGTTACAGATACCTTTGAATGTCCACTCTTCAATACAAATCTCTCTATTAGATTTTTGTTTCCTTTTTCTTACTCATAGACTTTTCTGGAATAGTGTCCTTCTTTTCTCTCCCTTTAATGAAGACAATCATCGCTAAGTTAAGTTTAAGTGACTAGGAGAAGGAGAGATATTCACAAGGACCAGGCTGAGGTGGTTGTAGAGTCTGATAGAAACACTGCAAGACTGTGCCATAGTCAAATCGTATACTCTGGAAAGCTTGCTGCCTTAGGGATGGACGTGTATGAAAAGTCCCAGACGGGTACATTAATTGATTTTGATTACATGACTCCCAAGCTCGAGCATTTCAAACTGTTTTCAAGCTAATGGCTGCCGCATTTGGTAAGGGATCCAACTGTGCATTGAGTTCATTATAAAAGGAGCTCTTGATAACTCATCAGGACTACAGGATGCGTGCTAAGTTTTTTTGAGGACTTGTTTAGTTTCAATGGAGCTTGTATTGTTTTTCCTTAAAAGATTCTATACATTTTGCACCCCTGCCACCAGCTAGATGAGAGTGACTGTGGTTGGCACTCGGAGAACCTTTAACAGTGTGGTCACAAAGCATCCTCATTCGATTCCAGCTAACCTCTGTAATCAGAGGTTCACTAGGTTTAATTGAATTCGATGGAAAGTTTAGGGAGATCCCCAGGAGAAGTAAAAATCCTTGACACTTTGCCCCCTTCATCTTGTCCCACTTTTCCTCAACTGCCCCACTACTGGAACATGTTCTCAATTTCGATTGTCCCCTTAAGCAATGTACTAATTAGACATTACAATTTCCCAGCCTCTCAATCCCAAAGCAAAACTGATGAACACAGCAAACCAAAGCATTCGGGCTAGAAAAGAACAAAGACGTGTCTGCTGCAGAGATTTGAAGCTGGGGTCAATAGTGGGAACCTGAGTAGGGTGACCACATGTCCCGTTAATGCCAGCTTGTCCTTGTGTAATTATTAACAGTCCCTCCTTTTCACACTCAAAGGCACCCTATTTTAGCGAATTATCTGGTCATCATAGGAAAGGGCGAGGGTGAGTGAAGTAGGCTGCTGGGGGGTGGCAGGTTGTGGTCTATGGATGGGTCCTCATCTTGGGGGGGGGTGCCTGGCACGCTATTGACCAGCAGGGTCCTGGCTGGTTGCGTACCCAGTGTTGCCCAGTTGAGTCTCAAGAGAAGTCAGAAATCTGGATTTTTAGGCAAAGCTTTTATAGCTTTTAAACTGTTGGCAATTAGTTAACTTTATAATTAATTTTAATTAAAATTATTCAGCTTTATAATAAACTGTGGGGCAGGCAAAATATGTGGGTGACCCATTGGCTGCTTTTGAAGAAAGTCCTCTATTTCCTTCAAAAACCGAAAGGAAAACAAAGCAAAACTCAGGAAACCACAGACAGAGGTGATAAAGAGGGAAAAAAGAAGACATGGATAGATACCAGCCTCTAATATGGGATTCATTGGTGAGCAGACTTTTCCTTTGCCTATTTCTATTTCTGATCATTAGCTTCTGGTACCGGGGAAGGCAATGGCACCCCAGCCCAGTACTCTTGCCTGGAAAATCCAATGGATGGAGTAGCCTGGTGGGCTGCAGTCCATGGGGTCGCTAACAGTTGGACAGACTGAGCGACTTCACTTTCACTTTTCTCTTTCATGCATTGGAGAAGGAAATGGCAACCCACTCCTGTATTCTTGCCTGGAGAATCCGAGGGATGGGGGAGCCTGGTGGGCTGCCGTCTATGGGGTCACACAAAGTCGGACACGACTGAAGTGACTTAGCAGCAGCAGCAGCAGCAGCAGCAGCAGCAGCAGCAGCTTCTGGTACAAAAGTGCTGGGTGGCAGTGACTAGAGGTGTGGGATGCAGTAGAATAATACTGGTAACCCCGTGGCTTTTGGTGTCTATGTATAACCTGCTGGGTGATGGAAATTTGAACATGGCACATGTCTGGTGCATCATGGAATGTGTTTAATGGGAAATAAGAGTGGAATAGAAATCATTATTTTTTAAATGTGGCCATGGCTTGTAGGTCATGAGTTTTTGTTTCTTTCCACTACGTGTTTTAGGTGAACAGCTTTGATTTTGTGTCCAGTTGAGTTAATCTTATATCTTTATGTTCTTAAAAAGAAAAAAAAGTGTAGTGATGTCCCAGCTTCCCTGGAGCCATTTCTGTCTTTGTGAAATAAGCGATTTAAGGTCTATCCCATCCTAAAAGCTTTTAGCCTGTGAAAAGCTTCTTTTCTTGCTTTTAAAACCTTTACTCTATGTTTAGAATAAATGGCATTCCTGGATCTGTTAAATAGGCAGTTAATAATGCCATAGAAGCTGCCCATTGTACAGCCAACCGTAAAACTTGCTCTGAGGGCAGGACATGTATCGGAATATCCTGTAATAATCAGATGCTGAAACATTACAATCAGCTGTGACCCTACAATCTGCATTCTTAATTGCAGTCTTCATTTACAGTGCAGTATTGATCTCCTTTTAGTAGTTTGTCCTGAAGGTTGACTGGATTTCGGTAATCTATTCATGTCAGAGTGCCTGCTAGGACCAGCTTTGATTCAGCTCCTTAGAGGCATCCTTGTCATAGGGATAAGCCTAGGTTTGTTTCACGTGGACGTATTTCCTAATGGACGGTTCGTTCTCTGGGGATAGGTTTTCATTCCTCTTTCATAAAATGTGGATTATAAGCACTCACGCGCCATGTATTTCTCCTATTAACTCATGGCTGTGCTGCGTCTTCGTTGCTGTGTGGGCTTTTCTCCACTTGCGGTGAGTGAGCGCCTCTCTCTAGTTGCGGGGCATGGCTTCTCACTGTGGTGGCTTCTGGTGTTTCAGACCACAGGCTCTAGGGCGGTGGGCTTCAGCGGTTGCGGCACACAAGCTCAGTAGTTAGAGCTCAGGGCCCCAGAGTGCTCAGACTTCAGCAGCTGTGGCCTGTGGGCTCCAGAGGGCAAGCTCACTAGTTTCCACTAAAGCTGGTGCACAGGCTTAGTCGCTCTGCAGTGTGTGGGGTCTTCCCAGGATTGAACCCCTGTCCCCTGCAGTGGCAGGCGGAGTCTTACACCCGGTACCACCAAGGAAGTCTGAGTTTGTTGTTTTTTTTTTTAATGAGGCATAAATGAGCTAATTCATATAAAATGTTTGATATGAGAACATAGTAGGCATCAAATAAATGGTAGCCATTTTGATTTCTCTTATCCCAGATGTAAATTTCTTTCTTTTTTAAATCTTGAGTTTTGAGTTAATGATTTTGTTGACTAGCGAGGAGAGTTAAAAAATGATGTTGATGTACCCCAATGTTCATTGCAGCACTGTTTATAATAGCCAGGACATGGAAACAACCTAGATGTCCATCAGTGGATGAATGGATAAGAAAGCTGTGGTACATGTACACAATGGAGTATTACTCAGCCATTAAAAAGAATACATTTGAATCAGTTCTAATAAGATGGATGAAACTGGAACCGATTATACAGAGTGAAGTAAGCCAGAAAGAAAAACACCAATACAGTATACTAACACATATATATGGAATTTAGAAAGATGGTAATGAGGACCCTGTATGCAAGACAGCAAAAGAGACACAGATGTGTAGAGTGGACTTTTGGACTCTGAGGGAGAAGGAGAGGGAGAGGGAGAGGGAGGGATGATTTGGGAGAATAGCATTGAAATATGTATACTATCATGTAAGAAA